>OY796891.1:12093698-12151706 GCA_963680785.1 Diplosoma virens
CCATTGTTACGTCAAAAAGGCTGCCGTTTTTCTTTGTCCACGTACCATAATCGCCAAATAGTAAAGATTTTCTGCAGTGCATAATGATGTTGATTGTGTCATCATCACTATTGACGTATTCTTTTGCAAAGTTAATAGATTTTTTCAGTAAATTTTCGGTTATAGATGGGTAAAATTCAATGATGTCAAACTTTATAAATTTGCAGTTGTATTTGTTTGGTATGTTTTTTCACCAAGATCTTACCTCGGATGTATAGGGTGTCCATAACGTCTCTTTACAATTTCAAAAAATTATTACAAAGTGAAATGATGAGATATCGCAATGAGGGTTGTTTTATGTTAATCAGTATTTTATAAAGTTTTTATTGACACTAAAATTTATTGTTTCAGATAAAATTTCTTAATTAAAATTTCCTATGTATAATGATTGAGTTATATGAACTGAACCCCCATAAAATGACTATTCTTCAAGAAAAAGTGCAATGTGTATTCTGGTTCGTTGAGACAAAATCAGATGTTCAGATCCAACGAAACTACAAAAGTAAGTATGGAAGAGACCCTGTGCACTGTTGAACGTGGTAGTTTCAATTGTCTGGCAGCAGTACGGATGGACTTCATAGGAGAACGTTGAAAAACTTGCCTTACACGTTCGATGTTTTCTTCAGATGTTTTTGGTTGCCCATTCCTCTTTGTATCGAACACTGTCCCTGTCTCCATAAATTTCTTGTGCCATAAAAAAAATTGACGGACGTGATTGTGGGTCTCTTCCATACTTACTTCTGTAGTTTCGTTGGATCTGAACATCTGATTTTGTCTCAATGAACCAGAATATACATTGCGCTTTTTCTTGAAGAGTAGTCATTATATGGGGTTCAGTTCATATAACTCAATCATTGAACATAAGAAATTTTAATTAACAAATATTATCTAAAATAATAAATTTTAGTGTCAATAAAAACTTTATAAAATACTGATTAACATAATACAATTTTCATTGCGATATCTCATCATTTCACTTTGTAATAATTTTTTGAAATTGTAAAGAGACGTTATGGACATTCTCTATTTTTCCATTGATGAAGATTTGCTTTAGAACGAATTATTTTATTTATTTTGTCTAAACATTTTTTACTGATCATTCTGATTTTCGATTTTGCGGGGTTGATGACGCGGCATTCTGGGTTTTTAACAAAATTAGGTTTGTGGTCTTTGAGAGTGATGAAGGCTTTTCGAGTTGGAAAACGTTCAATACGGTCGTCAAGTTTGAGTATGTTGGCTATGGCTTTAGCTTCTTTGTTAATTTTTGCAACTATTGAATCTTCTGTTTTTTGGTAGGTTGCTGTAATGTTGTCCTGGAGTAATTTTTTGTAGTTGTCGATTTCAACGCCATATAGATTTGTTGTTTTATCAGCGGGGAAGATTATGCTTTGTAAAGAATTTAACGATGCTATTTCTTTTAAAAATTTTTTTTGAAAGTTGTTAGTAACTTTACGGTATTTTAAGTTGCAAATTAATTTTGTGGTCTGTGAGTTAATTATCTAACCGCTCTGACTCGACGTCATTGAGCACTTTCCTGATGAGCACCAACCAAAAAATTTAGAAAAATTTGTAATTTGCTCCTTGATAAAAACTAGTTGAGCACTCTATTTGGTGATTATCAGAACAGATTGAAACCATGAACTTTGAAAAAATAAACCTTGGATATTCCATGAAAAACATTTCAATTCCGCCCAAAAATATATATTTAAAATTTATGTTAGACAAAGTTGAGAGTTTTTATGAGCGATTGCGGTGGAAAGCGTTTATTTCAACAAGAAACAATTGAACCAAGATGAAGAGCCTCTTAACACCTACGGATTTAGTAGTGAAAAAACACAACCAACAAACAATGACTTAATCCGGTTTGAAAACGATCTTTATGAATTGATTGGCAACTTAAGATAGCAAACTCAAATCTTGACGACCGTATTGAACGTTTTCCAACTCGAAAAGCATTCATTACTCTCAAAGACCACAAACCTAATTTTGTTAACAACTTAAAATGCCGCCTCATCAACCTCGCAAAATCGAAAATCGGAATGATCAGTAAAAAATGTTTAGACAAAATAAAAAAGGTAACTTGCTCTAAAGCAAACCTTCATCAATGGAGAAATACATCCGAGGTAAGATCTTGGTTCAAAACCACACCAAACAAATACAACTGCAAATTTATAAAGTTTGACATCATTGATATACTGAAAAAAATCTATTAACTTTGCAAAAGAATACGTCAATAGTGATGATGACACAATCAACATCATTATGCACTGCAGAAAATCTTTACTATTTGGCGATTATGGTACGTGGACAAAGAAAAACGGCAGCCTTTTTGACGTAACAATGGGCTCATACGATGGGGCAGAAATATGTGAATTAGTCGGACTATATCTATTGCACGAACTTAATAAAACCATAAAAATCAACACCTGGGAGTATACAGAGACGATGGTTTGGCAATAATAAACAGAAAATCAGGACCAATAATCGAAAGAATCAAAAAAAACATATCGACAATTTTTCAAAACAATGGCCTCAAGATAACAACAGAATCTAACCTTTTACAAACTGATTTTTTAGATATCACCCTAAATTTAATTACAGGTAAATACTGGCCATTCCGCAAACCCGGAGACATACCCCTTTATATCAATGCAAAATCGAATCATCCTCCCAATATAAAAAAACAATTACCCAAAATGATCTCATCACGCTTATCAAAAAATTCATTCAGCTTACAATATAATTCAATAAAACAATCCCGGAATATCAACTAGCCCTTGAAAAAAGCGGATACAGAGAAAAATTAACTTATGCAAAAGAAGAACCAAAACAAACAGATCAATTCAACTTAACCTTAAAAACCGATCAAGAAACAGAACAAGAAAGATTATTTGGTTTAACCCTCCTTTCAATGATGAAGTCACCACTAACATTGGCAAAGAATTTTTTACCTTTCTCAATAAACACTTTCCACCCAGCAACAAATACCACAAAATTTTTAACAAAAATAATATTAAACTGAGGTATAGCTGCATGCCAAATGTGAAATCTATGATAAATAAGCAAAACACTTCATGCAAAACAACAACTCGGACAACAAAGTAGACGCCAAACAATGCAACTGCAGATCACATAAAAACTGCGCACTTAACAGAAAATGTTGCAGAAACTCAATAGTTTACATAGCCTCCCTAAAAACTGGTGAAACTGGCAAATTTTATTACAGCATCTGCGAAACATCATTTAAACTCCGATATAATAACCATAATCAATCCTTTAAAGACAGTAGAAAAATTAACTCCACTGAACTATCCAAAGCCGTTTGGAAATTAAAACAATCAGGACTATCGCCAGAAATAAGATAGAAAATCGTACAACACGCAACTCCATACCAATGTGGTTCAAAAACATACAACTTATGCTTATCAGAAAAATTACAAATATTCCAGGCTGACCCAAATAAATTACTGATTAAACGCTCAGAGTTGGTCTCAAAATGTCGACATCGAAGTAAATTTAAATTATGAAGTTTTAATTACGCTGGCAGTTAATAAATATATTTACAAACTCGGTTTACCTTATTTTTATATCACACCTTTATCCACTTTCTTGATCAGCAACTAAAACAACTCATCTCTACACTACATACTTATCGAACTAAAAATATTCTTAAATTATACCCTGTAAAAAAATTTACTGTTTTAATTTTAATTCGTACGCTAATAATTGTCATTTTTAAACGCATTCCTTTAGCATCTTTTTATCGTATTTCCAATGTGCAGAGTATTTAATCTAATTTTAACGCATTTTTAATGCAAACTTTTTATATTTATCCATTATTTTCAAACAATAGTGCAAGCTACGTAAAAACACTTTTTCTTTGGCAATAAAATTCATTTATCGATTAATATTACAACCGTAGTTTTTCTCTTGTTGTTGTTTTACGTTTTTTTCGCCGGCATTCAAGCGCTTTGTTTAAGCCAGGGGTTCCCAAACTGGGGTACATTTAGGCTTCTCAAGGAGTACATTATTATGTGAGAGAATATCCTTATTTAAGTTAAATTTTGCAGAATTTAAGTCTTGTCAATTGTAAGTGGTGGCAACCTTCTATAACAAGGCATGGCAAGCTAATGGGACATAATCTAGGATTGGTTGAGACTGTTGATTGAGACCGAAGACACCATAATTTTGAGAAAAATTGGAAACAATCGAAGACCGATTTCAAGTGAAGACCTTTTTTTTTTTTTAGAGGACACCATGATTTGGAACAATATCTACCCGGCTGAGGTCACAATCTCGAACAATTTCGAAAAGTGGCCCGCAAGAGTGAAGAAGTTGGACGACCCTGTTTTAGAGAAACGTCACAACATTTTGAGGGTACATGCAAACCTGCTACAGTATCCAAAAGGTACCGATCAACTAAAAGTTTGGGAAACCCTGGTTTAAGCTGTATTTTTATTTATTTATTTTGTTTTCCAGATTTTTAAACGCCCCCTGACGGGCCCAGGCAGGCGGAACAGTCTGTTGGGGAAAATAAAATTAATGTTAAATTAAAAAATTTTGTTGTCGGTAAGTTAATTATATTTTTAATTTAGATTTTTGTTATAGTTTGATAGCATTTAAATGAAAATAGTAAAAAAATTTTTGCTGTTTAAAATCAATTCTGGGCTTAACAAATTGAAAGAAAAATTTTAACACTTTTGCATGCGATTTGCAATATTCCTTGAAATTAAAACATGAAACCACTGAAGTTTTAAACAGATGGACACCGGGTAAGAAAAAGAACAAGAAAAACATGAAGAAAGTAAATAGAAGAAGAAATTACGAAACTCGGTTGAGCACAAGAGAATGCTTTAAATCAGAAAAGATGGGAAAATGCACTAAAATTAATCGAAAGTCATGAGATGAATCCGGCCGCTCCATCAACCGGGGAAAACACCGGATGTAAAACTTAAAATAATTGAAAACTACTGTTACAATGCCCATACAAACGAGAAAATATTGAATAAAACTTTTTTTTTGAAGATTTAAATTTTCAACTTAATTTTTTAGTAAATTTATTTTTAACGAAAAATTATTTTAAAAAACGCAAAAAAAAACATTATCGATAAAAATGTATTAAAAAAATACGAAGACTATAAATTTTCTTTGTTTTTCAATTATTTTTAACTTAATTTAAATTTTAAGCTTTGTAGAGTCATTACGCAGTATTAAGTTTGACTTTTTATACATCTAATAACATTTACTACACAGCAACAACAAAAAATACAATTCCAAAATTTGATTGAAAGAACATTATAAAAACTTTTTAACATTCATGTAAGTATAACAATAAATTCTAGAAATGTTTTCGCCTAATTCAATTAAGAATGAAGTTTCTTGAACTTCAATGTAAAATGTAAAATTTAAATTTTTAGCTTTAACTTTTCTACTTAAGAAATTTAAAATAAAGTTGCACAATGATAAAACTATTTACGAAAATTTTTTTGCATGATATTTATATGAATTAACTTTACAGCTAAATAAAACAAAAATTTTTTTATAATTATAACAAGAATACAATGTAAATCAACCTATAACAGCTCTTCCACAAAAATGTCCAATGGTTACTTTAATCTTCTCCCAGGTTTTTGTTTGAACATTAAAAACTTTTACAATTGAGCTTATTGCTGCAGTTCCGTGAAAAAGTCTTTTATATATACCAATACAATCATTGCAAAGAGTACGAGCTTCTGGCCAATTTCTGATCCGCAAACTGCAAGACAACAAAATAACAGTGAAAATTGTAGAGCTCTGAATTTTAACCTTAATTTTTCAAAAAGCGTAAATAAACTTTATTTTAACCCGTTTACACCTTATGTATACAAGTGTCTACATTAACTTTGCAGGCAGTTTTGAACCTTATGTATATAAGAATTAAGGTGTATTTTGCATTCAACCTCTTTAGTAGCTTCACAACTGTCATAAAAGAGTCTATATTGGCTCTGCTTCATCAATATGTCCCCAGTAGCGAAGGGAAAAGGTTGCGAAAATTAGCTTGTGGAAAATTTTTTACGATCCTTATGACCCACGTGTATGTTTGCTTCAGTCAAAGGTAATGTATATATTTTTATACAAATATTTCTGCTTTTATGTAGTTACATACAGTACTGAATAAAGGTATTTCGAATTTGTTTCTAGTCTATTCGTGAATATAACGACTTTATAAAATAAGCCTAACTTTTATGTATACAAGTGGCAACATCAGGCAGAAAGCTATGCTTTTTGTCGTAGTTTTAGAGAATTAGATTTGAATATGATCAATCATTTCGATTCTATTATTTTATTTATTGGTCTTTACTATTTCAAATTTTTATACTTTTCCATAACACACAAATTTGCATCACATCTGTACCAAATTTATCTACTGATTAGGTTTTTTCAAAAGTAATGTATAAATCACTAATAACAAATTACCCTGCATATATTTCTAAAAACTTTGTTGAATATAATGGAGTAACACAAAAATGTTTCACTTGTGAGTGGTTGAGTGAAATATTTTCTTTCTATATTTATACCTGATATGCTAAAGTTAATTCAAGGGCAGGGTCAAGTGGGTATGTTTATGATTTTGAAGTATAAATTTTTTATCAATATCTTCCTGATGTAGCCATATAGCAACATTTTGTATCTTTTATATATAAAAATAAAAAAAAATAAAAAATAAAATTTAAAAGGTGTTTTGTCGCTTAAAACCTAAGTACTAATAGGAAAAAAGCAAAAAAAATTTTTTATAAGCGTTTTCATAATTCAGACGTGAAAGGATTAATAAATTATTTTAAACTAAGACTATCAAAAAAGAAGTCATCGGTTAATAAATAAAAGATTTAGGTAAAATTAAAAATATTTACACAAGCGATTGTATAGTATACTAAGTAAGAGCTTTTATTACTATTGCAAATTTTACTTTTGTGCTTGACCATTGAGAAAGCGTTTGCAATCGTATTTTTTGTACTGAGCTAGTGTTCTCAAACATTGGTTTTGTCGAAAGTACTCAGTAATTCCTTGAGGATAAGAAGGACAAGTTGATCGTTTCTTAATTTGATGAATAAACTGGGGTACAACCGGTGAATGATCATTGATTCTGTAAGAAAATAGAAAAAAACTGATCATCAAATTTATTTAGCACAAATTAGTTACTTAATGATCATCAGAAATACGTGTTTTCAAATTTCGACTAAAAACGAACCTTTAAAACAACTCACTTGTTCTTTGCAAGTTTGTTCAACTCATTTCTTACAGGAAAGTTATTTAAGGCTCTCGGAATATTGTATGTTTTGCCAAAGGCAATAATTACGATAAGAAGTATAAAATGTTTAATTAAATCCATTTTTTGATTGTTAAATTTTATTACTTCGCTTAAAACTGATAAACCCTTAGTTTCCATTTGGTATTTATATACAAATTATAATTCCTTTCTTTTTTTTTGCAAAACGCGCACAGCATCCTATCTTGAAATTTGAACAGTTATGTCATTTTTGGAATATCTGTAAAAACGTGCGAGACGTTTTTTCATAATTTGCATTATTTCCTCACTGAAACTACTTAGTGCAACTTTTCGTGTTTACTTTTTTGTTATGTCATTATTAGCGGAAAGAATAAATCGATTAAAAATATGTTTCTATTTGTGTAGAATTAATTGCATTGGGTCGCTTGAAAGTATGGAGAATGTTATATGTATTCAATTTGTAAAAAAGTAACTAATGCAACTAAGCAAAATAAAATTTTGAATTTTTTTTGGACTTTGATAAGCAGTTACAATAAAGCAAATTACAATAAATTAAGACGCTTTAATTGAGGCATTTCGAAAATCCAACTCCATTTTTAACTTTAATTCTTCTATATTTTAATGAATATTCTTGAAAAAGATTTTTCTCATGCACGCTTTAATTTGAGTAATATTTGCGGGATTTGTAATTAAAACAGATTCAAATATAGTTTTACCTGGAACACTGATACCCAAACTATGAACCATGGATCAGTAATGAGCAACCAAGATCATTTTAAGGGGGCACAAACTGTTAGAACAGGTTGTACTAATTAATAATTTCATTTATCTCTTTTACCGCCTTTTGCTTGCTATGTCATTACTTTTCAATATGAAGCAAATAATGTGCCGCAATGGTTAGAAAGTAGTTTAGGATGGGTGCAAATTGATAGCTAATAGCGCTTTAGTTGAAAAGTTTTGAGAACTTTTGCTTGTAACGGAAGCACAAAACAGTGATTATTTTAAGTTTGTTTTCTCAATTGTGCTTAATCGAATCGTAGATGGAGAATAGATACACTAAAATGTTTTTTTTACAAGTTTTTATCTTTGCACTGGACAAAAAATATTCTTTTTCTCAAAAAACGTGGGTTAACCATTGCCCGAGTGAGACTAAACTGTTTTCATAAAAAATTGATTTGATTGCATTGTCTCATGATTTTATTTTTTAAACTTTTTTTGTTGTAAAGCGCCTTACATCTAATTCATTTTTTGTAAAACGTGCCGAATAAATGTGTTCAGTGATGGCTTTAGCACGGTGCGAACGGAGTGGCCGCACTAGGCTCCCTTAAAAAACGTCAAAAAGTAGCCTCCCCTTAAGCAAAATATAAATCTATTCTTTTTTTGTAGTAGCCCCATGACGGTGGCCCCTCCCTCTCTGCTACTTAACTTTAGAACAAACTTTGGGATATTGTTTTGGATTGAAAGTGAAAACCTTTTTTCTTTTAGAGATCACTATAATTTTGGGACCAAAATGAAAATTTTTAACATCAATTGAAAGATTTTTTTATTTTATTTTATTTTTTACTGTTTTTTTAGTGATCACTAAAATTTTGGAACAGAAATTAAGATTTTGGACATCAATTGAAAGTGAAGACCTTGAACTCACTTTGTTTTAGAACAAAAAAACTTAGAGCCCTCATTTTTCTTGTACCCGATCCCCTTTTTGTAAGGTTATCACTGAATGTCTGTTATTATTATCATTACAAAATTGTCGAGCTAACAGTTTACTTTATCCACTCAACTTTTGTTGTTTACCAGTGGTAAAAGTAAGCCGGAATAGGTTGAAATGCCATTCTGATAAAAGTACATGTATATACACGTAAGTTTCAATAAGACGAAAAAGTTTTTTTGGTCTTTAATTTAAATAAAGATCTTTTTTTGGTCTTGATTTTATATTTGTCAATTTTTGCATTTGTTTCAGTAAGAAAAAAATTTTTTATCTCTGTTGTAGCGTACTTAATAGACATCTTTGTTTCTTTGAACTTTCTCGATCTGAAAAAAGGAAAAAAATTTCTTAGTATTAGAATTTATTGTTATTCATTGCTATTTAAGAATTCTACCTTTATAACGCTTGTAAATATCAACTTTTGGCAACGTTATTGCCTTAAAGTAAGTACGATATTGGCTGTGCTTTATCTTCAACACAGCGAAGATTTTCAAGCTTTGTCGCCCAAGTACAGTGACATTTACTGTATCTCAATGCAATAAATTGTCATAAGCCATATTGTGCATACAGTGTTGTATACGAGCAGTCATTATGATAATAAAAAAATTTCATTACTTCGATGATTTTAGCCAAAAAAGTTTGGGAACCACTGACCTGAAACGACCGAATACGTCCATTGAAGTACGCGGTTAAGAACTTGAATTAATTTTTACAGGAAATAACAAATTGTAAATTTCTAACAACGCTTGAAAATATAGAATAGCTTCGCTAATCACTATCATTTAAAATTAATTAAGCTTTGTGATGTTTTATAATAATAAGAATATTTTCTTTAGCGCGTTTTTATTCCATTGAAAAATTCAGTCTAACTTTTGTTGATTTAAAAACTTCTGTTCGTATCTGAATCTTTGTATGAAACACGTCTAAGTTCATACAATTCGTAGTTAAGAAATTATCAGGTTGATAACTTTAAAAAACGTTATTGGAGAAAATTTAGACCCACAACAAACTCCACTAAAATGATTTTTTCCGCTCAAAAACAATTTATAACAAGCGAAATTATAACGTCTTCCAGCCAAACAACAGTTTTCTACAACATCTGCCAGGCACATTTTGTGGGAACCGCCCAATAAAAATTTGCTTAAAGTAATTTAATTGATACAAACAAAAATTCTTTCATTGCTGTGAGCTACTGCAGTTACTATTTTACTAGCAAAAACGTTGTTTTCCAATTTTTGCTTTAAAAAACTGCTAATCTACAATACACGTGTTTTTTTGTCAAAAAGCATTCATTATTTTCTTTCACTAAACAAAAAATTATCACAGTCTAATTCAATATTCTAAACTTTTACAAATGTCTTTTAGTGCCAGCAATGTTTTTTTAGAATTAAATTGCGGAAATGTAGCTTTTTAATGCGTCAATTGACATGGGCGCTCGTTCTAGCTCATAGTTGTTTTAAAGCGAAATCTTTTTAGCGTTGAAACATTTTTAATGATACTTTATTCAAAAAAATTTTTTTATCAATGCTTTCGTTTACCTGTAAAATTCTGTTTTGAATAAACTTTGTTAAAATCTGATTCTTTTTCCCGTCACACCAAAAAAACTTTTTTTAAACAAATATACCTTGTCTAGGATTGATTCAAATAATCTTTAAAATGTATAAGGATATACATGTGTTATATCAAATAACTCTTCAAAAAAAAAATCATATATTATTTATATACCAAAGAACGATATAAAATAATTCAAGAAAATAGATTGAAATTTGAAAAAAGGTGGTAGTTTTTTCGAAATGCGTTATTTAAAATTTTTTTAAACGTTTCTAATTGCGTAAAAAACGTCGGTAGCCTTTTCAACATAGCTTTCCTTACTAATCTCGACAACCTTTTTTTGCTGACGCCAACTGTGCCACGATTCCGCCAATAACCCTCAGACCAAAATACCAACTGACCAAAATATCAGCGACCAAAATATCAACTTTCAATATAACACAGAAAATATCGAATGAGCTAAAACTTGAGGACTGAAGAAAAATTGGGAACACTTCTCAGGCGGTGCTTAAATATGCTCCAAATTTTTAACGGAGCATAAAATGTCTGCAGAGAGCCAGGCGAATAGTACCTAAAAGTTAAAGTACGCTTCGAATGAAAGTAACGAGCTGTGACAATGTAAATACATAACACTTATGGCAATGTGAGTACATAACACTCATAGCGGGATATTTAGAAGAGTTTGAAAAAAACAATGCTATTCACTAGCTCACCGTTTATAAAATGTCTGCATGCCAGTAATTAAAAAAGATGTTAAAAAAGAAACGTTATGCGCAAGAGCATAAAGTTAGTCCAAAACTGGCTTAGCAGCGTTGTACTGAGAAACCACGGTTTGATGCGGTTGCATAATTCTACATATTTTTCTTTTTCTTTGCTGGCGGTGTATGGCCAGCCAGCATTTGTTGAATGTGGACCAGTTAACGCTTTGATCCTTCTTGAAAGTCCTGGAGCATTCATATGGTGGATGATGGGAGGTTAGTTGGAGCTTAAAGTCTCTGTAACATTTTTCAATGCAGTTGCTTGTCTTAGGGAGGTCAGCAACAACTGAATCCTAGACATTTCACATGACAAGAAGAAACATTAGGTCCCCTAGGCCTTAAAGCAGTTAAAAACATCCGATCTTGGTATCTTTTATATAGCCAAGCACGCCATGCGCTTCCTAACAAGAAATAGATGGATAAAGACATCATAAGTTTTATACATAATGTGAAAACAGATTTGTGGACTTGCATTTTATATGGGTGATGTGCATACAGGATTTTCCTTAACTATGAAACAGTTAGTCATCAAGCAGCTCCTCGAAGGCAATCACAACTTTGCTGACTGGAACGTATGCCAAAGCACTTATTATGCGCATATGAAGAGCAAACAGTTCATTTTCGAAAGATCGAGTTTGCAACCCTGCCGCTGAATTTCCAAAAATATGCACTGGTAAAAGTGGAAAAAACAGTCTCTGTTCGCATTGTTGGGATAGACTGTTCCAATCGCACCCAATGGAGTTATTCCAAAATTTGTAGTAAAATATATTTCCTTCCGCTTGTCCGGCAGAAGGCCATACACCAGCGGGATTGATATCGCACAGCCTATTGCGTGAATTGTATGCAGCTGATCGAAAATAAATAAAATCCTTTTGAATGTCCCATCGGTGTAACAGTACCGACTCTCCATGTGGAGGTTAATTGTTAGAATTTTCTTGTATTTTGTGTTTGTTGTGTTCGTCGTTCGTATTATTTGTTCCTTTTCGTTTGTTTATTTATTTAAATTTATTTGGCAACACTAAAAGATTATTATAAATTCATTCGCGCTCTTTGTTTTGGTTCTTTTTCACCGTTTAGAATACCTGAAATTACAGTCGTTATTTTGCCGGTTCGAAAATTTATTGGTGAGTTAATGTTTTATTTGTTTCGATTTGGATAACTTTAAATTTTTAATTTGTGTCTGCCTTATAAATGTTGTGTATGTTGCGTTTTTTCGTTTAATTTATGCCGTGTTTTTAATTTAAAATAGAAAAACCATTGCAAACCGTTACAAGGCATTGTACACGTGCATGTTGTTCAACCGAAGAACTGAAGCAGCGACGTATTTTTGAATTCTACGGCAAAGCCACGACTCTTCAACGGAACGTTGGAAGAGTCCCAACATTAATGTTTAATAAAGTTCCAAAAGCAATCATCCAGTCTTTGTCGCCTTTGGATTTATAAAAAAATCTAATTCGACCTATTAAACGCTTTATCACCGGCATGGAGAGCAGCTGAGGCATTACTGCCTCGCTAAGATTAGCAGTGGCAAAATTGTGGATGACTTGTGGTGCGTTATTAGTCTATTCCCCAAATCTCGTAGACGCATACGCGTGCTCTTTCCCACACTCCAGCTGCTTTGGCTGCGTGGTTGTGCCTCTCGATGAGAACCTTAACAGTTCGTAAAAACAATATAATTGTTTTATACAATACGTTTTAGCATTTATATGCACTGATAATAACATAAAAAACACAGTTGGCAACCGCACACAAAAGTAATAATAACAATAGATATCACACAGTAAGTACAGTACAATTAACTGGCAGAATAACCTTCAGCACTTCAGTCGTTCTTATGGTCACAGTGGCAGGACACTTTGTCCGAAAATAGGAGGCACACCTCCAATTGGTTATACCACTGTTTTTGTTCACCCTCAGAAATAACTGTTTCTTCAAGAGCAGTTTTGCAGTCCTTTTTGACTTTCCACAAAAATGCATTGCGTAATGAAATAGATTGTTCAGGTAACTCTCACGGCGTAAAAATGATCAATTCAGCTGATCGACTTGTAGTATCCTCTCTTATCAGTAGTAAATGTTTTACCGGACATATCTTCAACTGACTCATTGATATTTTAGACGTTGATATTTTGGTCTGTAGAAATTTTGGTCAGTAGATATTTTGAGACTAACTAACTTAACACACGAGCGAAACCTGTGTTTTCAGATAAGCGAAAAATAATTGCTGAACATAATAGATATAAGCTTTCTTTAAAAGCAAATTGCTCGGGTAAAGAAAGAGTAAAAATAAAATTAAAATTTGTTATTGCCTGTTAAAAAAGTTTATGGTCTTTTGTTGAATGGACGATTGTGTGGTAACGCTAGCCTTAATTGTACAATTCAGCAGAGCTTTTCAAAATTTAACGTTATTCTTTAAAAAAAAATATTTGGATAAAGTGATCAAAATTGCTCCCATAAGCACAAACAGGAAAGAGATCAAAAAAATCTAAACTTGATTAAATATCGAAGAGAAATTGAAAACATTGTGCTGGCACATTTTTGTATGCTCGATATGTGTAACCTACAAAGTGCATTAGAATTTGAAGGTAAAATAGTTGATGAAATATTTTGAAGGAAGTTGGTCAGATCTGCTTGGCACGCTACGGCACTCTACCAAAAAAGTCCCCGAAGCTTTTAATGTTGCATAACGGCGGGAAGAAAGCAAATAGCATTTAGATTATTTGTTCGAGTTGCCGACTAAAGTGCACTTTGCTTTTTCTTTTTTTTTGACAGTAAAATAAGTCAAATGAAATAAGATCTTTTGGTTTTCAAGAAAAAATTAATTACAATTATATATTATTACTGCTGACGGCGCTTGTGTGTTCACATAAAAAAAGACAGTTTCTGTGCAGCGCTACGCTTTCGAAACAAAGGAGAAAAATTTCAAAAAAATCTCCCTAGATGTCAATTCACTCAAAATGCACCTATTTCGGATTCAGTTATTGGTCAACATTTGTTCAATAAAAGAATTTGCGCGGAAAAATTCGATATTAACTGCTTCTCAATTTATCTACAGGACGATCTTCTTTTCATCTGGTAACGCTCATAAACACAAAAATTACATAGATATACTAGAAATTAATGACACAAAAAAAATCTTTTTAAAAAATACAGAAAAAGACATATGACTTCTTAGTCCCTCTGTTTATAAAAACCATGCTAAAAAAGACTATTTCTCAAATCGTTTAAAAAAGGTAAAATTGTAATGGCATTTGAAACGAAACAAATATGCGATTTAGAAAAAGACACAGACGGGAAATCAATTTTATTCTAACATTAAAACTTAATGATCAGAAATTATCGATTTCGAAAACATTTCTAATGGAATGAACAGATTTTTTTTTAACGTTGGACGTAAAAATGGTGAAAAAAAATCCACAAAAAGTAATAATTACTTTAAAATTGACAACAAGGGACAATTGCATTCAATAACTTTAATAGCAACTGACGAATACAAAATTATTGAAATTACTAATAGCCTTAATCACAAGAAAGCTTGTGGATATGATGACATACTTTTAAGATCAATTAAATAATCAAAAGTCATCATTGCCAACCATTTAGAGCGACCGATTAACTGGAGCAAACACACCGAATTGTATCCGGATATCCAAAAATTCACTGCAGTTACTGGAATTTAAAAAAGGAAATATAACAGATAAAATTAAAAACTACCGTCTAATATCAGCATTATCTCTATTTAATACAATTTTTGAAATTAATGTACATTGCAGCGAATATTACCAACATTTTGGAATAAATACAACGTCTTTATGTCTTGACAGTTTGAATTTTTGTGGTGTTCACTCAATAATCTCAGCGTCCAATCTATTGTATTGTAGTGTAGATTTTTGAAATATAGATAAGTCATTCAGAAATAAGTTTTTGAATTTTATTATGCAATAATGAAGGTTGTTTTTGTATTGTTTTCGCCCAAGAATCCAGTTAAGAATTTTATAATCGCGTTTAGTGATTGGTACAGAACATCGCGCAAAAAGTTTAATTTAGAGGTTGACGATCTCTTTAAAGCAATGTGCCAATTTTTGTATCTTTAAAAATGTTAAGAGCTTTCCCTGCCGAACTTTTTTTGGATTTACTTTAATTTACGATTTATCTGTATTGCTTCATAAGCAACTGCTTTACACTGTCATTTTTCTGATTACAATAGAAAACGGAAAACACAAAAGATTAGTCGATCAATTAAAGTATAATTAAATATTTCACGATATCAATTGCAGTACATTCGTTAATGTTTAGACTAACCTATCTTTTAACCTAATGGTTTTCAATCATTTTTTCGGTCACTGACCCCTGTTCAAGAATTATTCATGCCACAAACCCCTAAATTTTTACTCTGACTAATAATTTTGTAAAATACTTGTACATTAGCGTTAGAACTTTTTTGTCATCATCAAATTGCCAACCACATCGCGGGAAGACGGCGCTACAATTTTAGGATAAATTCAAGTATTCTCCATTTCTGCTTAAAAAAGATTTTGTCAAAATTTAAACTAGTACTAAGAGACAAACCCAATGTTTGGGCGGTGCAATAAACGTTTTTGACAGCAAAACTCAGATTATAACAGTAATTTCTCAAGGAAAATAAAAATAAACATTCTTTCACGTTATAATTGAAGCTAAACTTGGCAGTAACATGGCTGCGTGGGTAAATGTTAGTGATGGCAATTGCGTACGATGCAGTTGCGATTAAAACCTACTCGTAGCATTCTGCTGTAGCCTTACGATGAATACGGAAATTTTTCTGCTTTGCGATCTTACCAAGTAGGTGTTTCATAAAGTGCGACAAATTTGAATTTCGAAAATCTTTTGCATGTCAAAGATTAAAGGCATACTTTTATCATTTTTGCAAAGTTTCATCACTCCGATTAGTTGTTTTTTTGCTTTAATTTGCTGAATATTTTTATATAGAATTGAATTATTTGCAGAATACCGATACTTGCTTAGTAATTGTTGCTTAGAATATTGGGTCATGGAACCGTTTTCAACTGCGCAACGCGTTCTTATTGTAAAGATATTTTACCAAATTGGAGAATGTGCAAAGCAACCCGTACAAAAACTCTGAACCCTTTTTGGCAAAAATATAGCTCCCTACAAGTCTATTGTACGCAGACTAGCGACAAGGCTTGAAACAACCGGTTCAGTTTTAACGGTGAAATAGCCTAAGCGGAAACGTTTTTATCTTTTTAACTCGTTTCTTTAATCTTTTAATTTTTTTTAATTTTTTTTTTAATCGTTTTTAACTAAGCGGAAACTGAAAAACAGCTTGTTTTTGTGAAAGGTACTGCAGTGTTATTGCGAGTCCTGGAAAATCAATTTGCCGACGTTCGCAGCAGTTGGAAATCTCGACTACTTCATTGTATCGAATTTTGCACAATGATCTTCATATGCGTGCGTACAAAATTCAACTTACGCACGTGTACAAAATTCGTACAAAATTCAAAGCACGCATACAGCACGCGTACTAAATATAGTACGTACAAAGTGCAGCACGTGTACAAAATTCAAAGTTAGCTGATTATGGGAGACAAAGGCGATTTGCTGACTGGGTCCTGGAAAGACTTGCACTGGATAACAATTTTGCGAAACGAATCATTTTTAGTAACAAAACCCACTTTTACTTGAGAGAATTGTCAACAAACAAAATTGGAATATATGGGGAAATGAAAACGATCAAATAATTCAAGAGCGTGAAATGCATCCATTGAGAACGACTGTGCGGTGTCGTTTCTGGGAAGATGGAGTGATTGGACCGTTTTTCTTTGAAACTGATAAGGGGACTGCAGTTATTGTTAATGGAGAACAGTACCGAGACATGAAATCCACTCAGTTGTGGCTGAACTTAGATGAATGGGAGATTGAAAACTTCTGGTTTTATTAGGATGGAGCGACCAGCCATACCTCACGTGAAACACTTGCATTACTCCACGAAAAGTTTCGAAACGAGTGATATCCTTGCATGGCTATAAGGAATAACCATCAAGATCTCTCGATTTTAGCCCTTGTGATTTCTTCTTGTGGGAGTTTGTGAAATCCAAGGTATATGCCAATAAACCACGCACGATCCTTCAACTCCAGGCTGAAATCAAGCGTGTGGTTGGAGACAATTGGCCAGCTTTGCGTGAAAAAATCATCAGTAATTTTGCAGAGCGCATAAATGCATGCAGACATACATGTAGTACAGGTGGACATCTAACGGACTTTGTGTTTCATACGTAATTGGGAGAACTTACTGTTCATAAAATTATGCCATGTGTAACCATTTGTGTTATTATTTATTTTCCTGAATAAAATTTCAAATTTGGTGCACTTTATGGAATACCATATACCTCAAAATTTTAGTCATATCTCCAAATGAAGATAAAAAACAAGTAAAAAACTTTCAATTAAACAACAATACCTTAGCATCTTCTAAAGTAGACTAGAATAATTGCTTTAAAGTTGCCCTAGGCATGATGTTTTTCTTCTAAAAGTTAGAACGATAAAAAGAAACAAAATAGCAAATAAGTTTTCGTGCAACAAAGCGTGATTTCATTTAACTAAAATTTTTTAAATATCCAAACTAGATGTTTAAGCGATGCATTGCAAAAAAATTATAAGGAAACTTTTTTTGAAAGTTTAGAAAAAATAATGTTGGGCGAAAGCACTTATGGACTTTTATTAAAAAGGTATTGCACGACCACGGTTTCATTCACATGTGCTGCTAATTATCCGATCCGACTTGCAAAAAAAAGCATGCTGTGCGGCACTCGCACTCCAAAAGAAAAATGTGCGCCATGTAAAACAGCGACTTCAAAACCAGAAACCTGGTTTTACGCGCGATAATTACGGTAACGATTTTTTTTTTTTTCGAGAACGCGCAGACTGTTGTAAAATTTGAACTGTCATGTTATTTTTAAAACACCTGTAAAAATGTACAACACGTTTTTTTGCTAGTTTAGCACCAAAGCGATTTGTTTTGCTTCCGAACTAAATGAAGTTTTTTTATTTTTTAGTTTTTGCTGTATCGTAATTTGCAGAAAGAACAAATTGATTAGAAGTGTGTTTCTATGTATGGAATGTAATGCATAACGTGGCTTAAAGTATGAAGGATATTAGTCGTGATAGAAAAAATACTCTTTAATTTTTTGACTTTTATTTATTAGTTCACCCTCAAAACAAATTAATTGAAACAAAATAGAGCTGTATCAGCGTTCTTGGTATTCCTAATTTTTAATTTGTAAAGAGGCACCAATCACGATTAAAACAAAATAAAGGTTTAATTTTTCAACGTTGTTTGGACTTTGAGCTAACATTTAGTTTATTACCTTCAGAAAAAAATTGCCATTTCCTTTTATTATTGCAGTTTTAAACCGAAATTATAAAAACTTTTGTAATGATACTCTTTTTGGCCTAATTTTTAAATGAATTTTATTAGCTTAGGCGTAAGATTCTGTTTTGAATAAGCTTTCTTTTAAAAATAAAGTTCATACCTCAGTCTTTTTCTGGAAAATTTTTTTAAAATATTACCTTGTTAGGTCAAAAAGAATTCAAAACAAAATAAAATGTTTATTATAAAAAAAAGTTTTTTAAAAATCCTATACCGCATATTTACAACATAATTATAAAAATATAATTTTGGCAAAGAATAAATTTTCTTTAACCATATTGTGGCGATACTCAGCAGCACAATTACTCAGCAATAATTAACTATAAAAATATTTTAAGCCAAAAATCTGGAAAAAGTTGATGATTAATGTTTCTCAAAACGCAAAGTATTACTTTCATCGAAAATTTTTTTAACTGTCTACTGTATTTTACCAGTTACGGAGTAGCCTACCAAATTAAAAGGAGAAAAAATTAGCCAAAAATTTTGACTAAAACAATCAGATTTTTACCAACATTTGAAAAGTCTTGTTTCATTTCCTTCAAAAACACTTTTCAATCTTTTGTAGATTACACAAAATTTGCCACAAAAACACAATTAAACTGAGTTATAGCTGCATGCCGAACATAACCAGCATCATTGCATCATCCAACAAAAAGCTTCAAAACAACATCAACTGCCCGGCCAAAGAATCAAAACCATGCAGCTGCAGAGTTAAAAAATGATGCCCACTGTCCGGTAAATGCCGTGACAAGGCGATCGTATGAAGCCAAAAACCATCGTAAACAACAAGAACTCGACAATGAAATATTGGTTAGGGGACTATTTGGCGAAGCCGTTTTGGCGCGGCTGTTTTGGCGCCAGTCTATTTGAAACTAGCAGGAAAGTTTAAATAAAACAGTATAATCAGTCACCCTAAACCTAACCTAACCCCTAAACCCTAATATTTTCAAGATTTTACGAATAAGAAAACGACGCAATGCCACAATGGCTGGCGCCAAAAGGGCTTTGCCAAATAGTACCATCCTGTGAAATATTGTTCTTTGCGAAACTGAATTTACGTCCCGTTTTTCAACCATACGCAGTCCTTTAAAATAAAGTCAAAGAGCAAACTCACCAAACTCTCCAAGTTGGTTAGAGCTTGTAAAAAGGCAGGTTTGGATCCCAGAGTGACGTATAAATCTGTTTACCACGCCATTCCATATTGATACGGTGGCATGCAATGCAATCTCTGCTTGGTGGAAAAATACGCAAACCAAACTTTCTTATCAAGCAAAAGAACTAATTAACAACTTTTTGGATAAAAGCAAAATGTTACATTAGAAAACTTATGATTGCGAACCTTTTAATTTTTACTTTTTTTTTGTTTATTTATTGTTTTTTATTTTTATTTATTCTTTTATAACTTTTAAATTAATTTCTTGATTTCAACTCTTACCAACCCGCCAAAATTAAAAACACTACTTGTTTCCGCGCTTAAGCGCAAAGCGAAGCCAAAAAAGTCCATAAAAGAAACAAATAATGCTACATTTGACGTTTGTTGTGAAAACGAGCCTTAATTTAGCGTCTTGCGTAGTTGTACGTTTTCATGTTTACATCATGACACGAGTCACCAGCGCCATACGTCACAAAGTATCGCATTTTATGCCGTTGATTCTAATCACGTTTTGTGTTATCGTGCTATATGTTACTGTCGATTTTTATTCCGTTGTACTTATTGCGTTTTATGCACTGTAAATCTATAACCTCAATAATTGAACTTAACCTTATGTTAGATCTTGCCAGGTTAATCTAATTTTCAACTTTAAATTTTTAGATAATTTTTTAAATCTTAGCTTTTAGTTTTTAACGTTCCAGTGTTACTTTTCAATTTTTGTTCAATTTTTAAGTTTTAATTTTTTAATTTTTTTGCTAATTTTTATGTTAAATTTTGGTTTTTAATTTAGTACTCTGTATTTAGATACCCTGATGATCTCTTCTATATGTAAAACAATCTATTCTATTTACTCATATAAAACTTTTGCCTTTATCGTGTGACCTCGCTCGGATAGTGTCATCGAGCGCTATTTTAAAATATTGGTTTAACTCTGTTTTAAACTTTGTTTAAAAGGAAAAAGCCAGTGAAAATGAAAAAATTTTTTTTGGATAATGAGATGGATTGCCACAGAAATTAACGAATGTAGTTTAAGTGACCACTTTTTGTTGTTAAGGAATGAAAATGCTTTCAGATAGATAAACAATAAAAAAATTTTAATCATTTTTTGAAATAAGTTTTTTCTGCTATGGGTATACTTAGACCTACCACATAAGCACAGGGCTGCCATTCCGTGCTTATTTTTAAGATTTGTGTTTATTTTTGCGAATATCGTCTTAAAGAAATATAATCTGCTTATTTCTAAGAAACGTGCATATTTTGGGGTTGCATGCATAGTTTTCGTTAATTTTGCATAAGATTTCGATAGGTTTTCTAAAAAACGTGGTTCCGGTCTTTACTTAATGACCAAAGGTTGTTTTTCTCTTTCTTTTTTTTAAATTAAGGAAAATCTGTCAAAATCTTTACCTTTCATTAAAAGTAACCGCATATCCAGAACAATAGGGTATATCATTTTAAGTCTTTTTTTCTGTTCCCATTAAGGTGCCGCGAAAGCATTCTGTTTAACTTTTTTGATCAGCATACGAATTTGGCATGTGAACTTTATATTCCGAATCTCTGGATTTTTTTATACCGCGGCGGCTCGAATAATTCGGTGTTGTGTAAATGCTCTATCCAAGCAAAGAAGATTGTTTACCATTAAACGGCTTTGCTTTATGACGTTTAGTATCAAATGGCGCTTCACGGTTGGCTGATTAATTGTATTTCATGGCCAATAGTGAAATAAACTTAATAAAAATTGCAAAACACTTTTTATATTTTTTTGGTAACAAACAAACTTATATCAAGCCTTCCAAAAATAAATTTTTGACAGATTTAATATGGAAAAAATAAATTTGATTGAATTTTCTGCGTGAAGTTAGCTACGGGCAATTTAACTCAGATCTATCCCATAAAAGGATCTAGGCGAGTTTTTCTGAAATGAATGGTCTAAAAAACAATTTCTATAATCAATTTGGCTTAATTAATTTGTCTAAAATACAATTCATCTATCAACATTTTGTCCCGATTCAATATGTCCAAAACTGAGCTGGGAAACAGCATTTAGGGTTAATTTAAAATATACTAAAAGACTACCAGATCTTAACTTCAAAAATATTGCATTTTCAACATGATTGTTTCCAGCGTTGTTTATTTTTTCATATTTTATCAACACGGTTGAGTACACAATGAATGAAAAAAAAGAAGTATTTTTTCCCGACATTTATTTAAATCTTTCAAATGACGTTTTTCGATGTGACAATAATATTTGTTGACTTTATTTGTTCGACTTGCCTTTTTTCATAACCAACCCTGATCAAAGGCAGATCCTAAACTGCCGAAATATTGGCAAAGAAAACTTTTATCTGTTTTAAACATTTTAGATTTTATTTTCCATATATTGAATATCTTACCAAAAAGAGCTGTTTTTATATGACTTCATTTGGAAAATTTAAATTAATCTTGCCCTGACCCAACAATATCTCTTGAATTTGTAGAATCAGAAAAAGGACATAGAAAGTTGTTGAACAATAGTCATACTAAAATGTATGACTATGGTTAACGTGTTTATTGGAAGTGCGATAGGCCTAAATAATATCTTTAGACTAAACACCGTGCTCGTATAATTATTTAAAATGTCAGATTCTTGAAGTCTTTTACTGATCAAAACCATGTAGTAGAAGCAGCTGAAACAGGAGGAAAAGAGAGTATGTCAAAAATACATTATCCGACTAAGTCAATCACCTCAATCAGTTTTATCTTGTGTTCTCGCAGATGGTGATAAAGCCGTTGCTCCCAAAGTTCCAAAGGTGCTGGGTATGAAGAGAACAATAAGATCTATAAGACAACAAGCCCTTGCTGGACCGGCCCTACCATCAACTGGCAGGGAAATAGTTTTCCCACTTCAACTAACCATAACTTTTAAAGGTGATCAATCTCTAATGCTTGATTCTGAACCAGTTGAAAATTGTATTATCATACTTGCAAAATATCGTAATTTGCAACGTTTATCGCACAGAAGTCATTGGTATGCAAATGGCACATTTAAAACTGTTCCTTTGCTATTTCACCAGCTATTTTTCCTACATAGAATAAGAAAGAAAGACTCGCTGCTCCTTATGTTTGGATCATTACCGCACAGAAAAAAACAAAAGTGCATAATTTTTTATAAAAATAAGTAACATTGAACCTTTATATGCATTATAATCCATAACAATTTAGAGCGATAAGGAAACCGTGTTTAACCAGTTGTTTGACCGATTTGAAACGCACAGGTTATTGATGATTTTGAAGACATAAATTGAAAAGGCCTGACAGACGGAATGGTCGACGTCTACCTCTCTTTCAACATGATATTTGGAATATAAATTCTAGTGTGCTTGGTGATTTACTTAAAAATAACAATTCGGCCGAAGGATGGCAGCGTTGATTGAAAATTTAAGTACGTGCACATTACCCCAGTATATGGAGATTTATGAAATGTTTACAAAAAGAACAAGTTTTCAACGAGGTTCAGATTGAATGGTATGTTGCTGGGATAATTGCTGGGATAGAGCCAGAATACCCAAAAAAACGTTATCTAAATGTTGCAAAACGCATAAAAAGATTTGTTCAAGCTTTCGATCCAGATATAGATAAAAATTGCCCACACTATTTCCCTTTAACTATAAAATCAAGTCGTTTTAGTAGATGGAATATTTTAAAGCTGGAGTAGTAACCTTAGTCTTTTTTTCTTTCTCATTCCTAAATTGTTAGTTCTTAGACATGTTGTACTTTTGGAAAAATTGTTTATAGATAAATTGCATTTTAGACAATCGATTTAGCCAAATTTAAACAAATTGTATTTTAGACATTGCTTTGGACAAACACGCCGGATAACCCCATAAACGGTTTTATGGGCGGTGACTTTTAAATAGAACATTTTATTTTTAATGCTTTAGTACACGTACATTATCTTATTTCAATTGAGGCATTTTGTAAATATCAGTAATTGTTTCAAGTCGTATTTTATCAATATAAGGTGCTTAGAAATAATTGGGAATAGTCTACTTTTTCTAGAGTTTGAAATTCGTGACAAAAGGAGAAAAGCCAGAGTGGTGAAGTGAGGATGAATAAGCTAGTTATTATTGTCTTACAATTGCTTTGACCGCTTATAACATTATCTTCTGTACTGGACTAAAGTTTGTCAAATAATTCGATTCTTTAGTTTCTTCATTTTACTTTAATTTTTTGCTTTTTTTCAAAAGAACGCCCGTCACATATAGTCAAACTTTTCGCAAAGTTTATCTTATATCCGCTTAAGTGAGCAAGCGTATGAGTGCGAGATCAGTTCACTTTGGTTATTATGGAAATGTTTCTATTTGTCAGCCGATACTTTGACATAAAGGTACATTTTTTTCTGGTTTAATCCCTACTTTGTTTAATTCCAAAAACATTTGTCTTTTTCTAAAATCTTATTTTTTTGTTTTGGTTATAGAACTCCGGTGAAACAATTATAGATTAAGGTATGGCGCATGAGATTAGGGTTGGAAAAATTAAAAGTTTTACTATCAGAACCAGGTCCAAAAATATTTTGATTTTTTTCGGGATTTACAACGTTGACGCTGGCTGGCCCGCATTTTGAAACTTAAACTTAGCTGATTCTGCTTACACTCAATAAAATCATAATTTGTGAAATCGATTAAGTCATTATGACTGGATATTGTTTGATAAATGTAAATTTTTAAGTTAATTTATAAAATATCAATAATGCAAGTTGATTAATCGCTGAATGAAGCTTTGGAGATGTTGAAAAACAATTTTACCCGGAATTACTCTCAAGCTAATTATTAATCTTCTTCCTGCTTCTATATTTTCAGACAAAACAGCGGCAATGGCGATAATCATCAAAATAAAAATCACCTTTCTTGTAAGCAGCTTTTTGTTCCAGCAGAGGTAATCAATCACATACACCAGGAATCTGAAGCCAGCGAGAATGAAGTCAAGCTACAAAATTAGGGGAAAAAGTTTTAGTTAAAAGAATACAGTACTTGCAAACCAAGAAAAGGAGTAAGTAAGATTTAGGATTGCATAATCGATTGCTTTGTATTTTATTGTAAGTAATAAAAATCAGCAAGTGCTCCAATACAAGCGTATTGTTACAAACCGTCATTGTATATTTCTAAATGCTTTACTATTGGAATCTTTTTCAACTTTTCATATGGCGGCTTTATTCGTTGGGTAAATTTTACTTACAGGACACAAGCAAGTAAAAGGGCCAAGAACAAAAAAATGTGCAAGTTACGTTTTAATGTCGATTCACTTGATTCGTAAATTTTCAAGATTTGATGCCATATTCATTTTACCAAATTTGATAAATTAATCGGAAAAATGAATTAATGCTGTCACGATTTTTTACAGTTGTCGAGGGGTCCCTTTTTTCAAATCGCTGCGTATATTTTTGATTTCTGGCATTTTACGTGGTTTCATGAACCTTAGAAACTTGCAAAAGTTTGAAATTTTTATCACATAAAATAAATGTATGTTATATAATACGGCACATAAGGTAACATTGATAGAACACTTAATTTTGAAACAATAATGCATAAATTTATTCAGTTTTTTAATATTGCACACCAACTGTGTAATTTGAACTATTCTTAGTAGTCAAATTGTTAAAAGTGGTTGAAATTAACAGCAACAACTTTACAGCTGAAAATATTCTTAACAAAAAAATAAATTGTTTAAATTTTGTTATTGAGAAACACTACTTAAAATTAATAGTATTTATGAGGACAATATTATTGTAACTGCCATTCGTACTTGTTAGGTGACGCCCATCATTTCTGGATTAACAAATAGATTCAAGACAAGATCTGTGAAGTGTTGGAGTCCGTTTGACATAAGATAGCACTCAAATTTTAGCACCGACATTAGGTTTAAAACAAAATTTAAAGTTTATTGACACACGACGTTAATTTAAATCCCTTATTCAAATAAAATGCAAAGAAATAATTAATACACATAAATTGAATACATTCTTAAGTACAAACACAATCCTAACCCTAAGCTAGCTAATTAACTCACGCATTAAAATATAAGTAAAATACTTCCTAAACCTAAACTAGCTACAATTCAACTTACCACGTTAATAAAATTGAGTGAAGCAATCTATTCGACGTCCAAAGTGGTACTAAAAGAAAACCTGATGCGTTTAGTGCAAATCAAACAATTGATTGTCACTGTGCGTTGAAATTAAAGCGCTCTAGGCGATTACAGAAAACAAAAAGGCAACAAACGATGATTGGTTAAATTAAAGATGACCGGCGCCACCTAACGAGGCTGCACGTGTAGTTGAAGCCGAGGTCGACACAACAAACCAATCTAGAATCAGCACCAAATCAAAAACAACTTCAAGCTCTTCTAGATTGACCAAAGGAAGTCGTCAAACCAACGATTCATCTACGACCAAAACAAGTTTAAAGGGTGCAAAGGTCAAGAAGGCGGTCCTACAAGCTCGCATCAAGGCTTTAGCTGAGATTCATAAAGCTGAATCACACGTAACATCCGCGACTCACGTGCAGAACGACCTCGTTCGATTCTCCGTAACGTCGATTGAGTGATACTCGTTGTGCCCTTCGGAAAGGCACTTCACGAACATTCCGAGAAATGTGGTCAAGCTGCTTACCTTCAATGGTGACCGCGGTTAATTCACAGAAAGCAGCAAATCAGGTGTGTGTGGAACACAACGCCATACGAATGTTTTTTTTTACAGCAGTTAAAAGATCGAACCAAGTTCGAAAGGGAAGAATTAAAAGAATTCGTTTGGAAAAAGAACAACAATCAAGAGAAGAAGAACAACGATTAAAGCTAGAACAACAAAAAGATGAACAACGATTAATTTGAGAAAAGCAAGAACAGAAGTTCCAACAACAACTTCACCAAGCTCGATTGAAAGCCGAATTAAGTAAAGCCATAGCGAAAATCTCTGCCTTAGAAACTGATGACCTAGTGGTGAGTCCTCAACACAAGACTAATGAGAATCGGTTTACAACTGTAAGTACAGATGTTGCTTGTTGTTCTTTGTCGTTGTTTCGAGCTAGCGAACCCGCTACTGTTAGTTTAACGCCGGTCGCAAATGTTCCTAAACAAACTGAAATAATTTGTGCTACCATTGATTACGCCACCTTAATAAGGCCATTTTTTCAGCGAATAAGAAAACTCGTAGTGAAATCGTGACTGATCGTGACAGGGATCGCCCGGTCGCTTCTGTTTCATTGTCCGCGCCAATTAATCCAGGCGAGCAGGCTTATCCACATGCTGAACCCGAATTACAATCCTCTAAATTTAATATTTTACAAAACGATGATTTGCCCACTGAGATTGACTATCCTTTGGAGCCTTATTTAGAAAAGGAAGACGAACATGAATTTCAAAATTTATTTCGGTCCAGGTTTTCTTCACCCCGAGAACGGCAATTCACAATAGGTCCACCCCTAATTTATCATCTCTCGAGCCAGATATTTTCGACGGTAACCCCATAAATTATTGTACTTTCATCGACTCTTTCGACGCTTTGGTTGCGTATAATGTACCGGAACCTAAGCGTAAACTCAATTATTTGTTGCAATACACTAAAGGCCCAGCTCGGGATCTCGTAAAAGGTTGTCAATATTTTCCCGGACAAGAGGGTTACATTAAGGCGAGAAATCTTCTTAAAAATACCTTTGGCCAAAAATTTCAAACAGCTAAAGCTAATATAGACTTGGTGGCTAATGGTCCTGTTCTAGACATTAAAGATAAACTGAGCTTAATTGCGTTTTCTGCCAAATTAAATGCGTGTATGAATGTCTTAGAGGGAATAAACTATTTAAACAGAATGGACAATCTTGACATCTTGCACAAAATTGCTAAACGTCTACCACCTTCCTGGATTACTTGGTTACAATGTGAAGCTGATCACGTAATACATGCTAAGCTACGGGAAGTTAGTATAAAGGACCTGGCTAGTTATGTTTCTTTGAGAACGAGAAAACAAACCAATTTTGCTTGCGACTGAAATCGAACACCCAAAACGAAAGAAATAACCAAATCTAATTCCGATCGTAAAGTTTATAACTTTGCTACGCAAACAAATCACGTGGTACCGATAAAGTCCAAGAAATGCACTCTTTGTAACAACCCTCATTTCTTGAACCAATGCAAGCAATTTCGTAAACTTACTTATTTAGACCGTATCAAGTTCGTAAATGAGCATAAGCTTTGCTGGTGTTGTTTGGACAGTGGGCATTTTGCAAAGGTCTGTGCTAGGAACTCTCCCTGTAAAAAACCTGGTTGTACGCAACGGCATACAACGCTTTTACACCCGCCTGATTCTATTGTGCTTCCATCGGCTGAAAAGGGCTCAAACTCTTCCTCAGATGTGACGGTCAAGTCTGGATTTGCCGGCATTAACAATAAGGCTAGCAATAACCTTCTACCTATCGTCTCGGTCAAAGTAAAACTGCGAAATAAGGACAAATATGTAACTACGCAAGCTCTTTTTGATTCGGGCAGCACGAACTCCTTTATTGCCCAAGACTTAATTAGGCAGCTAGAAATTAACAAAACACCGATCGTTGATGTTATTACCCAGACAATTCAGTCAGCACCAGAAAAAAGAAAGGCACAACTTGTCACCAATATTAAAATATACAACTTGTATGAATCGGGATGCTTAAGCCTACACCCTCTTCTCTCTCTGCCTTCTATACCTGCTTCTTCTAATGATGACCCCACTCAAGAGAATATAAAGGAGTACGACGAATTCAGAGACATCTATATAGAAAGTGTCAACACCGATGTAGGTTTGCTTATTGGAAATGACAATCGACACATCCTACAACCCCTTGAGATAGTTAATTCTGAGGCAGGCCATTATGCCATTAAAACTCACGTAGGTTGGGTTATCAATTGCCCTTCGAAAACAGGCAGTCTTCCGAGTTATTGTAAAACTTCTTAATTAAAACCAACAATCGGCTATCCCATCCAATGTGTACGCTTTGTTCAGACTTGATTGACAGTGTTCATGATAAAAATAGCTTATCACGTGATCAAGCCCGGTTTATAGACTTGGTGTCTAACTCGATTCGGCATTGCGACAACGCGCATTACGAGATTGCCTTACCTTTGCGGAACAGACAGCTTCAACTGCTGTACAACCGTACAACCGAAGCCGCCGAAAGGAAGGATGAAAATATTGAAAACGAGCGATCGAAGCCGGGACCAGTTTCGCCGTCACCCTCGCACAACACGAGCAACGCTCAAGCCCAAAATCGACAAGAACGAAAGTGGAAACCCAACAATTTGCCTAATCAAATTTCAAACAAGGTTGAATTGAAAATTAACACCGAGAAATCGAAGCCTGTGTTCGCGCCGCCGCTTTCGTGGACGATTACTTCCGCTTCAAAATCGACAACTAACCACGAGACAAAGCTAAACAACGACGATAAGACTGACAGTGCGAGTGTGTCGAGCAAAGAAAGTTCTCGAAGTCGAGGAAGTAGCGTAAGTAGCGGAAATAACGAAAACTACCAGCGAAAAGATGACGATGAAGAAACGAAACCATCAACGAAGAAAAAGAAAACCGCCCGTCCTCCCTCCCGACAACAACTAAACTTCCTGCGCGACACTGCTGACGACGAATCATCAACCATGACCGAAAAGTCGTCCGAAGATTATGGCGTCAAGCGAACCCTTAGCGATCACTCGAATAAGCGAGAATACAAAACGAAACTCAACTATAACACAAAGAACAGCTCGGATTCCTACTTTAAGGACACTTACAGGATGCCAACGCATGACGTAACTCTACGTCATCGCAAAGTTCGAACTAAATGGAGCCCGCCGAAGAACGAGAATTCGACAATGTACAAGCCTAAATCTAACCGGACGGCAGCGGCGCATGCGCAATACGATCACATCACCAGCACTGATGAAGCGACATGGGACTTCCCCAAGGTGATTATCAACAAGCAAAAAGTGGACGAAGGCATGCAGACACTATTTGAAAAAACCCGGCAACTAGACGTTAAGATGCGGCCAAATCCGCAAAACATGGCATACTCTACTCTACTGGACAGTCACCCCCAGCCTCACAATGTTGCATTTTCCCTCTTTACTGACACTTTTCAAGCTCTTGTCAAAAAATTGAATGTTACAAAACCAATCAAGCCACAACCCCAGCTGATGCTGTGCCACAGGTCCCACAATACACACGCTTAACTCACCAACAGCGCTGGCAATCTGGCCCTAAATTTTTATGGCAGTCAAAGTTATTTTGGCCCGATCAACCAGTTTTAACGAAACACGATGCTATTAACGATTTCAAAATAAAAAGTTATTGTGTGTTTTGCGTGGCCCCTACTTCACCTAGCCAACATAATTTAGATGAATTAATAACCAATTATTCAAACTGGCTAAAATTGTTACGAGTGTGTGCCAGAACAATTTATTTTAAAAATTTGTTTCTTTGTTTGTTAAATAAGGGAGAAATGCTTTATAAGAAACCTTTTGTTATGAAATGTAATGTTTTGTTATTGCAGTTTATATTTTCTTGTCACTGTCTAATTACGTTCCTGGTTAAGCACAATATGCGTTGTTATGCGCTTAAAGGGGGCAATGTAACTGCCATTCGTCCTTGTTAGGTGACGCCCATCATTTCTGGTTTAACAAATATTAATAAATTCAAGACAAGATCTGTGATGTGTTGGAGTCCGTTTGACATACGATAGCAATCAAATTTTAGCACCGACAATTATTCATTTTGTGCAATTTCAACAAATAATGGCATAAAAAACTAAAAAATTTGTAAACACTAATAATAAAAAGAATACATTTTTTTCTTATATTAGCAAATGCTTCGTGTCTATGTACGGTACGTTTCATCACAAACCAAATTTAATTTAGAAATTTTCCCTGTTTTAATATTTTAAACTTTCATTCAAATCCAAATTGTCCATTTGCTGGACTTATAAGATTGATGATTGCAGCTTTTTTCTAGTGGGTTTATCAAATCTTAAAATGGAGTTTTTGACAATTGGTTTTCAAAGCGAACTGTTAAAAGCAAATGCTAGTCAAAATTAAAACTTTATATATTGCCATTTTGAAAAAATGAATGGAAATTATGTCGGCCAATTAATTTGATTTTAAATGACAATTTTAAAAGGTAGCCTAACGTAGAAAAGCTAAATGGCTTTTTATTGATACATTTAATTTAAATAGAATTACCAGAATGATATATTTTGCACAAATAACTAAAACATAAAAACTGTAGCAACAATATTTCACAATCACTTTTGATATTTTTACAAATTGTACTTTAGAGCTAGCATTATTGCAGATTTAAATCGCATATTTTTATTTTTATAGTTAATGATTTTAAAAATATTAGATGCACCATAAGCTAAAACCTTTAACCTTTATTTTACCGCTTATAGTTCCGCTGATCGGATTTTTATGAATTTTACATATTTTGCCATTGTTGTGATAAATAACCTTTTCGCAAAGTTTTTACCGGAAGTTACGTCATGTTCCCTATGTGGAACATTGGAGGTTTACTGTACAAGTTTTTTCAGTTTTTACTGTATATTTCTATACTAACTTAACACTAAAATTTTCCGTTAAAGGTTGGGAAAAGTATGCTTTATTTGTGCTTCGAGTGTGATAAGTTTTGGAACAAGTCTTGCCACGCTCCCCATGGAGACGAATGTTGCATTTTGTGCACATACTTCTTGTATTTTTTTTAGACATTTTACGTCAACCTTGGGGTTGCAGGTGCAAGGAAGTGTTTTACTCCTCGAAGCGTACATTCAGTGGTTGTTCAGCAGCAACACTACTTTCTATTTCACGTTGTTGTTTAATTTTGAGTAGGCACAGCGAAATCGATGTGGGTTATTTTCTTATCTCCAATCTGACAGTAAATCTTCCTTGCAGCGACAACCGTAGTATTGAGAAGATTGACAAAAAGTGGCCAGTACCATTTTTTACCATGTATTGTTGGGCGGTAAGCTTTCAACAAGTAATCAATGAGATCAACGCTCCCCATCCCTTTATTATAAGACTTTATAAGATGAGGCTGTGGTATTTTTTTACACCCCCCTTTACCCGGCGTCTAACCTTGTAAACTGGAATGTGACTTTCCCAGTTGCTTGCAATCGTCACAACTGAATTGTCATGCCACTTAGCAATATACATGTAAAGAGTCGCATCACAACAATATTTCGAAAATTTTTTTCTTTCCATTTCGGAAATTCTTTCTTCCTAGTTGATGGTAGAGTCGTTTCTAATTCTTCACCACTGTCAAAGTCTTCCTCCATTTTAAGTTCCCCAGCTGGTTCAAAAATTTCTTCCATACTGTCAGCAACATCTTCAACATTGCTCCCCTGGCTACCAGAGTCTCCTGCCTCAGGCGGCAATGCAACAAAATTGACTACATTTTTTTGCATTTTCTATAGTTTCGTTGACTTCTGCTAACGTTGATACATGGGTTACCTTCTTGCACCGTAAAAAGCTCTAGTATTCATGTTTGACCCAATTTTTTAAACTTTGCTACTACTTGTGCTTGAAACAAACTGTTGATAAACGTGTTTCTTTGCTCGCTGAGAGTTCAAAAATAAAGCAATACCGTTGCGTTATTTCTCGTAATCTGCTCTGTGACGTCACAAAAATAAAACAATGAACTTAATCCTAAAACAAATAAAATCTCGATTGACTGCATTGAAATCACAGCTGGATAGTTTTATATGAAAACTGCTACTTTCCTAGCGTAAGACAAAGGCCGATATATTTCAAGACATTGCAATTGAAAATCAGAAAATTGTGTCAGGAAAACCGCCATTGTTCCACAAAGGGAACAAAAATTTTTCAGATAAATTTTACCCTACCCAATATCTATATTTTGGATTTATTTTTACATGGGGGTGTGACCGAATGTGTCTAATAAATATAATAGCACGCAAGAAGCGTTTTGAAAACGACAAAGATTTTTATAGCTTCGTAAGTATGTCTTACGCCGAAAACGCAATTTTCATAAAAATGGCGATCACATAAATATTAATATGCGCAAAGTATTTTTCATTAAGTTGGTCAATATGGCAAAACAATTCCTTAACAACACACAAACAAAATTACACTATCTATAATTAATAGTAAGGGTGTTAAAATAGCTCTCAAAAATTTGTTCCCTTTGTGGAACAATGGAAAGAAAAAAGTTAATTAAATAATTGATTGCTTTATAAAATATTAATACATCAACAACATTGGTTTTTGGGTTAATATTTTTAGACTCATTTGCCTAATAAGCAAACATAATTTTTTTACGAACTTTCTTAACTTTTAAATAAAATTTAGATTTTTTTTATAAAAATTAAGGTATTCATATTTCACAATCTTTCATATTACAAGCATTTATTAATCTTTTTTGTATTAACGAAAAGCCAAAATTAAAACTTTGTGACACTTAAGGACCAGTGCCTGGCCAATTGGAATGAGCTTGCCCCGAACAGCTGGGTCAAGCTCAAATGCCTGCAAACCGGTGTTGTCGACTTCATTTGTCCATGAACAAATGGGATCTCGCTTCTTCATCAAATTGCAGCTGAGGCGTCCCTGAACAAACGGCAGACTAAGTTCTAAAGGCGTGCCCCATGTATTGGGCGCCACATGGAGCACGAGGTCTGACAGGTTGAGATGACAAAACCCAATCCTGGCTCAAGACTGTCATTGCCAGCAATTGATTCGAGAAGTAAAGCAGCCTACTAGAATTAAAAGTATAAACTTTTGGCCTCATGTGCCAGGTGTTTTATTAAATTTAACTTTAGTTTTTCTTTTTTATTTAATATGAAAGTTCTATATTTTGGGGTTGCAATTGGCCTATTTGCAATAAACTTTACTTATATATGGCAGTTTTAACAAAGACAATATATCTTCTGTTGCTTTACAGTAATTACATCAATCTTTGTTTAGAGCAATATTTCTGGCAAAAAATAGTTTAAACTATTCTTTTAATCTTTTAAACATACCAATATCTATTTAACAAAAAACACACAATCAAAGCTGAAAAAAATAAACCAAAAACAGCTAGCCCTTATCACACAAGACCAGAATTGAAAATCCGCATAAAATAAATCTTAAATCTACGACTAAAAACATATGATATTTAACAAAAAACATTACCAGTTCTAAAAAACCTCAAAAAACCCAAATTACTGACTAGATTCTCAATTTACCGCAAAAAAGCGAAGCCAATTTCAAAACATCATATTTTGCATTAGCATTTTATTTTATTAGCTCTGAGACTGAAGCCTAAGCGTTCCATTCTTCTGACAAATGTTTAAAAGCGTTTCCGCCAATTTATATAAAGGTCTAATTTTGGCATATCAATTTTTCTAAAGGCAAAAAGCATTTTTTAATTCTTTTACTTTTACAACTTCTTTCTTTGATCTCCTTGCAGCGCCATGTTTTATCGTTTATTTAAATAAAAATGACTGTTTAATTACAATCAGAGAAGCTGGAATGAAAAGATATTTACTGTCACACTTCATTCGCGATAATTTTAATTTCACAAAGATACATTTAATTTTTTGTTTTAGATTAATTTAATTTTTATTATGACATAATATTCTTATAACCAAATAATAATCGCGTAGTCGGAAAACCTCCCCCTTTTGTTACTTAAATTATTTGCAAGCTGTTTTAGGATTGTTTTGAATGTTTCTCTTCTATCCAGACAGTTAATGACGTAATACGCTTTTGTCGAGGTTCTCTGATTGGTTTCTCTGTAGAAGCATTCGATGACCGAGTGTGAACTTCGCTTTACAGTGTGATAGAAAAAACATTACTAGTCTGGCACATTCGAACGAACTACCGTCACATGATGTGATTTTATATAAGCCGGCGCTTGATTTCAAAGTAAAAGCAGAAAAGCCATTCCAGTGTTAATTCGTGCACGGAGTTTCCAGTGATATTTTATTGATCTTTGATTGAAGCCAGCGGTTAAAATTGAAGCGAGCGCAAAAAAAATCAATAGAACAAAGAAAGAATGCTCTTTTCCACGCTCGTAGTGGAAACCGGCCTTAACAAGTGTTAAGATTGTTTTGCGTCAGTGTTTTTGTAGATTAATTCTATAGAAATACAATTAATTGTGTATAGCACGAATTTAAGTTGTAGCGCTAGAACCGTTTTGAAGTTTGGCTAAGCGGGAGAAAAGTTTTCGTCAATTTTTAGTTGTATGAATTTTGCACTACGTTCTTTCTAGTTAAAGACAGTGGTCCTGTTTGCGGAGGAAAGTTTTCAAACTTGAAATTAGTTAAAGCCAACTGTATAAAAAGGTTCAGTCTCGCAGCAAACTACTTCTTCAGCCGGAATAAATAAAAATAGACACAGCTTTACTTCAGCGCAGGTATTCGGGTTACCTTGTTTGACTGGTCCTCTTGGATTCCAAAGTAAAGTTTGTGACATTTACAATAACAAATCAAGTGTAAAGGCATGGTTATCTTGCCATGATAACAATATAATCATACATTTTACGTTGCTGGATCAAACTTTTTTCATAAATCTATTGTCCAATAAACTGTTTTTGTTTTTTCTTACAATAATTTAAAAAACAGAGCTATTCACTGGAACGATCGGGTAATTTGATAATTGTTTTTTTGTGAATAAAATATAAAATACCTACAAAGTTATTTTGTTGTAAATCGAATGCAAAAAAGTCTGTTAAAGTTTTTGCTCGGCCAATGATATGGCAACAAAAATTTTCTGATTAGGGTGTCAATGATCCAACACTAACATGGCAAGCTTATGATTTTTTTAAAGGTTAATTTTAATTTCACTTGAATGATCAAAAAGTCGCACCGCAACATGCTAATTTTTTTATAAACACTTCTAATTTCTAGTCATAATATTTAATTTCGACTTTAATTCTTATGATATTTAGCGTGGTGTTGGCAACAAAATGTCTCACTCCTTGAACTCATATTCCAAGATTTTGTTTGACAAACATAGACTCAGTGCTTTGGCTGTATTATTGCCCGAATAGTATCGTTTGAATTAGCATTATATTGTTCGGTTTAAGCGCAAATCTTAAAAAATGCTCACCGTCCGCCATGGACAACAAAACATAACAATGGTCGCAATGTGGCAAAAACTTATATAACTTCTATTGCTTTATTAACTAAATAAACTTTTTATATATCTGACGATTTAATGTTTGTAAAAAGGAAGCTAAGAGATGACCATTCTTTATCTTGTAATTAACTGGTTCTCTATTTTAGCTACAGGATAATTATCCTTTTATCTGGCAATGCTTGAAGCCACCTTCATAGAGTCTCTCAAATCATCTCTTTGTCACCAGATAGGGTTTTTCTACGGATTGAAGCTTTCTCGCTTGCGGCGCAAGTGAGTGCACAACCTATCGCATGCTCGCTTTTTCCAACTAATCAGAAGCGCCGTTACTTTCAATGTCTTCCAACACTATATAAATTACGGTTTTCTTATAGTTCGTCTTTTACCAACAAATTCTTTTCACAAAAGTTCGCCAAAAGAATTCTTAAGTAAACAATCTTATTAAAAACTACCAAAAAATAAAAGGAGTTATGATTCCGTTCATTTCTTGGGTTCTTTTAAACAACACTTTTATGTAGAACATTAAATCATCTAATATGAAAAAGTTTAATTAATCAACTAAGAGAATCATTAGTTTTATGCCCAGCAAAAATTACTATAGAAAGATAAATAGGGAAGCATTTCTAACTTTTCTAACCCAACCAATGGTGTGTCATATATTAAACTGTTTGAAAAATACACTTACATGTATAGTGTAAATTGAGTTCTTACCATCGGAGCAAATGACATATTACTGTGCAAAATTACAAAAACATATTGAATTTCGACCAAGAACATCATGGTACTTTACTGGTTACGAACGGATTGCGCTAATTTTGAACAGCTAGGACAATTATTCTGTTGGTGAAAATTGAATTGGTAAAATGTAATCAATAATCAAACAAATTTGGAAAAGAAAAAAAGGTACATATAATCATAAAACATTAAATAAAGATATAACTTGGGGACAGTGGGCTATAAATGAAAAAAAAACACAATCGGAGAGCAAAATTTTCCACCAGATAGCTGTTTCAACTATTGAAGTGTTGTCAATGATGGTTTAATTTTGCAAAATGCCAAAAATTCAAAAATAAAAGATAGAAAGCACTCAATGAATTCCTTTATAAATTCTTTTGGAAAATAGAAATTCTAATTTTTAACTGTCAATATCAAAAGCCAAGAGTAAACTGCGTAATTGACATTAGCTAATAAGTAACTAAATAACGCAGCCCACCTAAATCAAAATTACCGACAAAATTGTGCTATGAAATACAATGTTGTCGAAAAAATCCAGTTTTGTACCTTTTTTAGTCATTTCTTAATAGTTTGTATTTTTTGTTGCCGTTTCCGGGAAGGTCTCCTTATGGTACGTTCTTTAATCTATAATGCTTCATTTGATTTTTTTTAATAACATTGAATTTTTTGGCACAATTTTGTAAATAATTACCACTGACTGCAAGTTTGGTTTAGATTTAGCTATCCAAAATTTGGGCTTGTTTTATTTGCTTTCCTCTTGACTGAAATCTCCTCAAAATACTATTTATACTAAAAATTTTAAATTATATTCAATCTCTCAAGATATTATATTAACAATTTTTGGGGCACCGGTAAAGGAATATTTCAGCAAAATCAGAATTTTTCTGGAAGGAGCAGAAAATATTTGGCCCAAATTAGACTTTTTGGACAGCAACAAGGAAGTGTTTGGGAAAGCAAAATTATTTGTGCACCAAAAACAATTTGAGGTAAAGACTTTTTTTAGAGATCTCTACTATTTTGGGACAAAAATTAAAAATCAAAGACAGGTCAACTCATTGAAGACATTTTTCTTTTTTTGTCTTTACCTAAATTTTGCAACCAGAGTGAAGGAATTAAGCACAGTTTCAAACTAATCTCTTTTTTGGTCTTCACTTAAACTTTAAACAAAATTTCGTCGCATATCCCTAAAGTGTTAAAAGATCATGATTTGGGCAAATGTCAATAATATTTGAGAAAAATTGTAATGTTTTTTGGATGGTTCGGCTTTGGGTATGGAAAATCAAAGGCAATTTTGTTTGTTTTGCAACTCATTTATTGCAGCATTTGACGTCGTATTTGTCGCCGTTTGGAAAGAAATCCACTTCGAGTCAGACATAAACAGGACTGGACCCAAGGGTTTAGGCGTTTAGTATTTTCCGGATTAGAAGCTGGCAATAATGGTCTTGAACCAGCATCGGGTTTTGTCATCCGAACCCGTCAGACCTCTGCTTTATGTGGCGCCCAAAATATATGATGGCACGCCTTTAGAACTTAGTCTGCAGTTTGTTCAGGGGAACCTCAGCTGCAATTTGCTACAGGATTGAGATCCCATTTATGGGCACAAAGCCTGAATGTATTCTTAAATTGTTTTTTCACTGGTCAGCGTGTACGCTAAATTCGCTAGGTGGTTTGGTATTTCGGAGCAGCTGTCACAAACCAGCATTTAAATCTTAGTCGCAATCAGCAGCCATCTGAAGACCCACTTAAAAACCATGCAGTATATGGTCACGATCCAAAGTACCACGGTTATACAAGACTTATATCGCTCTTAGTCGGTGAAGCTCTGCTGGCTGGATGCCTGAAAGTATAGAAAAGTGGTCCGATGGAGTGGGACACAGGAATTCAATGACAATGCGCAAGTTGTTGATTGCTGATGGTTATAAACATATAACGCGAAAGTAATTTACTTTACCTGTGCAACTGGGCAATTCATGCATTTAAAATTTATACGACTTCTTCAAAAAATAAGCTTTTTATTTATTTTTATTGAGTAGGTTTTAGTATTTTTTTTGCTTTGAAAATCAATTTACATCTAAGTTTTAATGAAACAAGTTAGTTAATATTCTTAATTCATTATTTGGAAGCATGATTTTGTTAATTTATTAATTTACAGAACATATTTAGTATTTTTATAAGTTATTACAACACTTTTGCATATGAAAAACAAAAACGTTTAAAATATTACCCATAAATATTTTACCATAATTTTTTGAAAAAGTCATTTTTTATGCCATGGGCCCAGCTGGACGATTTGATATCTTTAGGTTAATTAAGTTTTACATTATTTGTATTTGAAAATTAACAAAAGTAATTCGGTTTTCCGTGCAAGAAAATACTACTATTTTATTAAAAAAATCAAAATATATACTTTTTGAAGAAGTGTATAAATCTTAAATATGACTGTGTGTATAAGTGTAAAATGAGTCACATTGTAAACAAAAAAATTAATTAATATTTCATCAGAGTTCCAAAACAAAAGTTTTTTAGTAAATCTTGAAAAAACAAAATCTTCCTATTTGGTTTGAAAATGGGAATTTTTACGTAAGAACATGTTTGTTCTAACAAAACATATTTGTCTCGTCAGGCCTAAAAATCAACTAACCACTTCTTTAAATTTGAGCTACTCACCACTTTCTTTAAATTTCATCCATCCAGCTCTTACTTTTGCTGTCACTGATACTTCACACATCTTTCACTGGCATTTATTGGCATGTACATTCACTTTCTTCCAGGAAGCAAAAATGCTTTCACAGTTTCTATCTTATGACATAACCTTTTATATTTTTGTCACTACATTTATTATACTGACTGGTAGGAAAGCAGCAAAGGCGCTATACATTGAACAGCTGTCAAGCAATTACCTCGACCTGCTTCGGGATATTCCAAAATATTTCTGTCCGATTGAAATTTTATATATACTGTATATATATGTATTTTTTTAGTTTTATTGAGCATGTGACTGAACTTTAGAACTTCTTGCCTAGACCGCTATGCAGAAGAAAGTGTCGTAAAGTATCTTTCGAAAAGACACAATAAAAAGGTGCAAGTAGGTTTCGAACCCCCACTTGTCGATCAGAATCAGAGAACTTTTACACTCGAGCACGCTGCCGTCAAGCAGGATCCACCAGCCCATCTGTTTTCTTACAATTTTTACAGATGTGTTGTTTAGCCATTCTGGATGTCGGTCTTTTCACACTTGCACACCTCCCATAATTCAGTTTATCACAAACTGTGCAAAACAACAGGTTTTCCATAACTTTTTTTTTTCATAGATGCCACAAGCTTCCTTTTGCTCAAAAGCATTTTTTCTTTTCAATCATTCATCATTACCTTTGCCTTTCCGAAGCTTAACTTTCATCCCACTGTTCTTGAACCCATCCTTTGTTTTTGAAATATTTCGTGTAAGTCCTCTATAGTTTCAACCATCAAGACTAAGTCATCAGCATATTACATTTCATTCATCAAATTTTCTTTTGAACTCTTAGTAACACATTTACCACAATTGCAAATATCAATTGGTATAGAAATAGTAAACACCAACAAAAGATTATTTTAAAAACCTTGTTCCAACCTCAACTTTTGTTTTGGTTTTTGATGCAAGTTACAATTTTCAGAAAAACGAACATCGAAATCTTTTCAAAAACTTTTCGAGGGTCATAAAAATTTGAGTGATGAACAAATCCTCAAAGAAAATTACTGTTAAGTAAAATGCAAGCAAAAAGACACAAAATAGAAACTTGATATTTAGAAACAGGACCGACCTTACGGAAAAAATCTGGCTTTAGATTAGAAACCAGCACTACAAAATTAGCCTAAAACATTAAAAGATTCTCAGATTCTTTTTGGTGCGGTCCATTTTATGGCCGATTACCATTGACGAAATGTTTCTTTTTAACAATACTAACAATTAAAAAAGAAAAAAAGAAAAATTTTTTAAAGGTATCAAATATAAAGCAGCTAAAGATATAAAAGTCGTTTTTAATACAATTTTAAAAATTATTCTTTTAACCCTTTGAACTCTTGTAAATTTTAACCGTTATCAGGCGACTGACTCCGAAACATGGGCTTCAAAAGCCCACTAATAGTTGGAAAATTCAAAACCCAAACATATAAAAGCCAAAGTTTTGAAATTTAGCTAAAGTACTTTGTATTTTGGGTAAAAAAAAAACTATAAAAAAATAGCTGGAAATATGCTTCCATTTGCCTTTCTGTAAGATCGTCTAAATATTTACGTATTTTAAACGAGCCCAAAAGGCAATCACAAAAATTTTACTGTTCTGGTACTAGTTAAATTATATAGAAATTTTATATAAAGCACCTCAGCAACGTGAACAAAAATATAAAATTTTTCGAGCTTAACAAAATTCAGTTTATCTAATTAAAGAAAAAAATTAAATTTTATTATTTTAAAAAATAACATAAAATATACATTTTCCAAAAAGTCTAAAAGTTTATTCTACAACTTTTTATAGTGCCATATAAAATTAGTGTCATCTTATTCAGAAAATCAATTTTAAAAATTTCATCTGAAAAAATAAGTTTATTCAAATTTTATGCATAAGTGTGCTTTAGTAGCCCACCCGTTGAGACAAATAGTGTTAATATATTTTAGTTTGAAGATTATGTTCCACAGTAGGAAAATATCTAATACAACTTATTTTGTTGTAATACTCAAAAATATTACTTTTATTAATTTTATAATTTTATTCTGACTTATTTGCAATCGGTGTCTTGCAATGTTAGCCCTAATTTGGTATCAATAACGACAAGAACGAAGTATATATTAAATGAAAATTGTGATTAGAAGCAAATTTTTCATACTTGGTAAATAAATCTTTTGCATTTTGAAGATTACTTTGGTCGATTCTTCGTAGTTTTTGATTCTAATTCATTTTGTAGTTAATTATACTGGTTAACAAAAAAAATAAAGTTGGAAGTTGTACATAGTTTTTTAACTAAATTAAGAACATTTTGCACCACTGAATCGAAAAGTGACAATTATTTTTCTCAATCAGATCAGATTTTTTTTCTAAATTGATTTTTAAAAATTGTGTTCTTCGATTATAGCCTTCTATTTATAAATAAATTTCGAGGATATTAGTAGTTGATTTATGTAAAACATTTCTCACATAATATGTATCTGATAGTCTGTATTTATTAAATGTCATAAAAATGGAATGAAGAGCATACATTAAAAAAAGTAAGGACATGTAAGTTATATCATCGTTGTGCAAATTTCAAAACATAAACTTCCGTTTCCTTGACATTTTTGAGCGCTCAGCAGAAGGAATATCTCTCTTTAGCGTCCAGCAGCAATCAGCCATCATGGCTGCATCCCAACATCCTTGATACTTGGTTTCCATTTCTTTTATGTCCTGATGAAACCTCTCCTCATTCTCGTCACTCATAGCACGAAGATCTACACTAAAGAAATCTTCTGATAAGGTTATTAGATGATTCTCTCCAATCCTAGCTCCTGCCTCTAATTTACCCAATCGATATAAATGAAATATAACTTTATTGAAATGATATCAATATATATCACAGATCCACAAAGCGTAGATTTTTCGACAGACGTTTTCTCCAGTTCGACAAAAATTCAAATCAATAATTACGACTGCACTTCAATCAACGAATAACGACTTTACTGGGCGATTAAAAGAACTTAGAATTCCCTCTACAAAATAACAGCGTAGAACAAAACTTCTGAATAACTTGGTGTGACTAAGTTTCTTTTCTATGTAAAGTTATAGAAGCAAGCGCTTATATATTGGACATCACACTTAAGCACGCGGCGATTAACAATGAAGAATTTGACTATCAGTGACGTTGATGTATTTCGTCCGAGGTGGGCAAACTGCGGCCCGCAACGACCTGCTGTGCGGCCAGCAAAGACTTCAAACTAATAACTAAAAAAATAATTAAGTTGTTTTTTCTCTTCAACCAAATTCTTGGTCATTGCTTTTGGCGAACATTGGTTTTTAGGTAAAAAAAATTAAGAAATCCGAGGCAAATTCAAAGTGAAGACCTTTTTTTTTCAGAGATCAATTCATTTTGGGCTTGAAAAGTAAGAAATCTAAGACAGAGTCAAAGTAAAGACCTTTTCTCTTTTTTTTCTTTTTAGAGACCATTATTGCGCGGCCCGCAAACAAATTAAACTTCGGAATGCGTCCTTGAGCTAAAAAGTTTGCCCGCCCCTGTATTTTGCAATGCTTGCAATATCAAGGCTGTTCTAATTTGTTCACATAGCACTACAAAAATGTAAAGCAAACGGAATGGGATTTGAACCAAATAGCACAATCCCAATTAAATTTAAATGGTCTGAGATCGAACAAAAAAGTAATAACTTTATTAGAAACAAAATTCGAACGTCAAGAAAGGGCCGATTGCAAAACAACCAAACTTTAGTTTTTAAAACCAAAAGTTGCTTTTGATCTTTCTTTTGATGACCTCAGGTTCAATACAATACACAATATATACAATACATATACACATAACAGTAGTATAAAAAATGAAAATTTTGTAAACTATTCTGAAATGATTTGTTTCGCTTTGTTTTATCAAAAGCAACAAAATTAAAGTCAAAAATATTTCTAAACTAAAGAAAAAATGTTTTATTGTTTTTTACTTGTTCAGTACACTTGTAAAATTATTGTAAGACATTTTGGCAAAGACTTTAGTTTTTTGAATCTTTGTGAAATACTTAAGCAGTTTGGGTTTGCATAGAACTTCACAGTTGGTCTCTTTTCTTCAAAGTGATTACCAATTCATGTTAAATATCTTTCACATCTACAAGCCTACATATCAAAACACAAATCCTTGAAAAAAAATTCCTTTTTTGATTGGACATTAAATTTCAGTCGTATCTTTAAATAAAAACTGAAAAAGAAAACTAAAAATTTTAAGTAACAGCAATACTTGCAGTTTCGGAAAACAAGTTGGGTAATTGCATAATGATTGTCCGAAGTATAACACCTCCGACGTTGTCTTGCAATTCAGGAAGATAAATAAAGATGAATAAATAATTGATTGAATGGACAATAGAATTTCATTGGTTGTACTGGTCAGTGGAAATCGGCTTTCCATTATTAGAAGTAAAACGTTTATTGCTTATTTTTAATTGAAAAATTCATAAAGGGAAGTTAGCCACTGGAGCAGTTGTTCCCTGCCTGTGGTAAGCATACCAGTAGTGGTACGCGAAGGTCTTCCAGATGGTACGTGCGTAACTCTTAAAATCTTATTACATTAAGTTGTGGTTTTTTATTGTTATTTTGATGTATATTGTTTTTCTGCTGAATGAATTGATATTCGATCAAATTAGTTGTTCGGCAAGACGCGCTGACAAGTGATACGAGAGCGTAAAAAGGTTGGCAGCCCCTGCGCCAAAGTCGTTTCGTTGGTGAAGCTAATTTTGCTTGCTTAAAAAGCTGGTAGTACCTTTAGAAATTCGAAAAGTAAGTGAAGTCGACCGCAAACGATTATTGCGTTAGCTTTCCTCTTGTTAATTTTCTTCAGCACAAAAATTACATTATATCTTGTTTTTTGTAAGATATTTTGGCTATCTTGCAACAAAGCATCTCGGCAGCGTGGTCTAGTAGTTAGAGCAAAGTTATCGTGATCAACATGTTCTCGATTCAAAACCTGCTTGAGCCATTCTGATATGTACTTGAGAAAAGACACTTTACAACACTTTCCCTGCTTAGCGATCTTGGTAAGCAGTTCTAAATTTTGTTCATATCTCTATAAAAACTAAAAAACCAAAATGAAACATTTCAACCGGACAGCACTATCTTAGCATTTCCGGAAGCAGGTCTGGGTAATTGTTTGCCCTATGTGTTTGTGTAGCGCCTGTAGTCAGGAGGATAAATGTAGAAATAAAAAAAACATTGTTGTCTTGAAGTATATCAAAATTTGTACGATTGTATAGTCCAGTGTTTTCCAAACTTTTTGTGTAAGTAACACACTTTTAAACCACAAATAAATTCGTGGCACGTTTTAATGTAATTTTGATCAAAAAGCTTTGAGCAGGAAAATCTTAACTTTTAATTTTATTTAAAAAATATATGAGCTTACTTGCAAAAACCTTTTTTTATTGTATTGTTGCTTGCAAAGTTACATAGCTGGCCGAAAACTCCAACAATATATTAGTTGTTAACATGAGGTATGTATCACTGAATCTTAAACCCTTAAATGCTCCTGGGACAATACATCACAAATTATTACTTTTATGTTCCTGATCGCCATTTCATGTCTTTAGATTAGCTTGGGATGGATAATTTCAGTATGGTAGTGTAATAAAAGACGTCTGTAATCATTCGCTTACGTGGTTTGTTGTAGAAAATTTTTTTCTTTTAGCAGTAAACTACGCAAGATAAACAGCTAGCTAAAATCTTTCGAATATTTGAGATATTTTATTACTTCAGGGAGTAAATGGTCAAGTTTATTAATATTATAAATTGGCTCTCAAGTACGTTGTAGCGGTTATATTATAAATAGAGAATTTGATTTGTAAGCTTACACTGTTTAAGTCACATTTTTTAAAGCTTGGGATAGATTCATTTCAGCAGTACTGAAATGTGGGATACAATTGTCCAATCAGGATGGAAAATTTAATGCAGTATAGCTAAAAACAATTAAATCCTTATTGAAAGGGTTAATATGAACAGTAACATGAGATATGCATCATCGACAAACTCTAACAAGAGCGAAACTCGAGTCTGGTGCTTCTCATTTTAGGTAGCTTAGTTTCTTACATATCCTATAATATAATTTATTTAACTGTAAATAACTAGTGTCAAATACAGTCTCAAGTCCTGGTCGCAACATACAGTTTGGAATGCATTGTTGTAGTCTGTACGTAAAGAAAATTTCATAGTTTTTAATGACTGAAAGACAGCATCAAACAGCAATTTACTAAAATTAGTTTCATCAAGCCAAATTTCTCAAAACTCTTCTAAACAACAATGTAAATTCACACAGAAAATTCCAATGTAAAACACGAAGCATAGCTTATATTTTCATTCAATCAAAAAAAAATCTTTTAAAGTTTATGACACTAAATCGTCTTGCTGATTTTAGACACTGAAACTTCTGGTATTCATTTTCATTGGCTACATCAGAAACTTTTTTCATTAGAACTCTTACACCGGTAATGTTTTTTTTTTTGTTTTAATGATCTACATGTTGTCAATTAACGCAAGCGCACGTATCCACGCTTGAAAACTAGCCAATTAAAGAATTGCGCTCAATTCGTTTAATCAAATCAGCTGATTTTAATGTTCACGACTGCTATAAATGCTTTTCGATCTTTTCGATCATTGGCGATCATTTTCGATCAAGGCGACTTTTCGGTCATTGTCAAAGACCTTTTTCAATGGATGTTAATTGACCAAATAAAAATTTAAAATATATTATTTTAAATAGCCAATACTTCCTAAAATATATCATGATTTTGTTTATTGTCAAATGTTTTTTACAAACTTGTTGGTTTGAAGAAATAACCAGGGCTGGGGAGCCACTGTAGAAGAGCACTAGCTCCGGCTCCAGCTCCGGAGCTATCAAGTACTCATTCACTAGCTCCGGCTCCAGCTCCGGAGCTATCAAGCACTTATCCACTAACTCCGGCTCCGGCTCCGGCTCTCCAACTCTTCAATAAACAAGTAGTTTATCATTTAGTGTTTAAATCTTTTTTGCGATAAACTATTCTATTCGAATAAGAAACACGACTTCTGATCTTTACAATTATATTAATCAAATCTGAAAGCGAGTACCAAGAAATATAACTAAATGAAAATCAATTGTGGCGTTATCTAAACATTAAAAAGGTTAAATCATAACTATTATGAATTGCAAACTCCGCACTGACAAATAGCTAAACTTTATCTTTTTAGTGGAAAACTTTAGAAGCACATGTGCGCGAAACAAAAAAATCTCAAGAGATTTATCGCACGAGGAAATAAACGAGAACGTTTGTGACGAAACATTAAGGCAATAAATAAGATTGAGTCAGCCAAATCTTCATTCTACAATTTTAAGAGATAAATTTACGACGTAACAATCATGCAAAAATTGAACCAAATGAAAAATTTAAGTTATCCAATTCTCACGGCTACATTATGTTTTAGTCATATTAAATTTTGATACTTATTTACTCTTAATCATTGAGTGTTCAAATTAATGATGAGATTTTTTTATTTTTATTTTTTTATTTTAATCTCTATGTTTATCCTCCTGACTCGCAGAAAAGCGACGGAGGCGCTATAATGAATCAATCATGCAAAAATTGAACCAAATGAAAAATTTAAGTTATCCAATTCTCACGGCTACATTATGTTTTAGTCATATTAAATTTTGATACTTATTTACTCTTAATCATTGAGTGTTCAAATTAATGATGAGATTTTTTTATTTTTATTTTTTTATTTTAATCTCTATGTTTATCCTCCCGACTCGCAGAAAAGCGACGGAGGCGCTATACATAGGGTAAGCAATTACCCCGACCTGCTTCCGGAGATGCCGAGATATTGCTGTCCGCTAGTAAGTTAGTAGAGATATTACTGCAATTTAGTACTGCTTGTCAAGACCACCAAGCAGGGGAAAGTGCCGTAAAGTGTCTTTCCCAAGGACACAACAGAATGGCGTAAGTGGGTTTTGAACCGAGACCATGCTGATCATCAGTCCGGTGCTTTAACCACTCGACCACGCTGCCAACACAAATTTTTTTTTTGACTCCGAAGCCGAGATGATGCCAATTTTTTTTTTGACTCCGATGCCGATTTCAACAACATTTTTCGATTCCGATTCTTTTTAGTCAGAATTCACCTTGTTTTTTATATGAGGCTTACAATTTTTTTTAAAAGCACCTAGTTTAATTAGTTGCATAATTGATGTACAGTGCCTCTTCCTTAATTGTTTTAAATTGTTCACCATTAGTCATTGTAAATTAAAGATTATATATATATTAAAAAGTGAATCAATCGTCCTTGCAAAGTGCAAAGAATAAGAGCAATATTTTAATACAAAATTTGTTTAATCACTGTTTTGAAAAAACCACAAACATCTGTTGCTTCTTTATTTAAATAGATCTTGATCCTTATTCAATTAGAAAGATTCTATTTGAAAAAGGATATTTAAATATATTATACAAAATTTATTTAACTACTTTTAAAAAACCAAAACAGTCTGTTTACAAGAAAAATAAGACTAGACTATAATCATTAGTAAACATAGTACTATGTTTTCATAACATCATTAAGAAAACATAGTAGATAAGTCAATCTTATACGATAAATAATACTTAATTCTGCAAAACATAATTTATAAGAGGTCTTTTCAAAATTTTAAATTATTTTTAACAATAGAAATATTATTTAAGCTTTTTAAATTTTATGTCTCGAAATATGTAGTTTGTTAAACTACAAAAATAATTCAAAACTGTCGAAAAGTAAAACAGGTCCAAACTTGCAAAGAGTGGTATATTTATTGTAGGATGCATAGACTTAGAAAATTATTTTAAAAAATTATTCTAAACAAAAAATCTCAGCTAAACGCCGTTCGGCTCTACAGTATAAGCTTTTTTTTATTCAATTTTTTCAGATAACTATAAATAAAAACACCTAATTAAACAGCTGATGAAGGACAGGTTTTATTCTTTTTATTCCATTTAATATCTCATATTATACCAAAAATTTTTTACGTTCAATAATCATCTGTTTCTTTTTTATTTATGTTTATTTGAAGAAGTTGAACAAACGAAAGTTTATAGAGCTGAGTACTATTTAGCTGAGATTTTTTGTTAAGAATAATTTGTTAAACTAATCAAGCAAATAATGCGATTCCTGTGATGTCATATAGGAAAAAATGATTCAGGTTATGCTTTCATATTAAGATGACCTGACTCCCCTTCTCTTTACCTTAGTATGAATAAAAAAAACTGATTTTATTAGATGAAATAGGGTGTTGAGATTTTTTTAAATAGAGTTTAAATAAATTTTGTATAAATCTGTATATCTTGCTCTCTCTCTCTCTCTCTCTCTCTTGCTCTCTCTAGCTCTCTCATGTATATAAATCTCTTGCTCTCTCTCTCTCTCTACATACTGTATAAATCAGGGGTTCCCAAACTGGGGTACATGTACCCCTAAAGGTACATTTAGGCTCCTCAAGGGGTACATTATTATGTGACAGAATGTACTTATTTAAGTTAAATTCCGTGTCCGGAAGAAATAATAGACTCAAATGTCTAGAATTTTCGAATCCGGTCGATTGTAATTACGTCAAACAGGACAATTAAGAGGGAAGACTTTTTTTTACAGATCACCGTGATTTTGGGTTTGAATGGGGAAATTTTCTGGCTACTGTAAAGTGAAGACTTTTCTTTTTTTTTTTTTAGAGATCATCTTAATTTTCGGCATAATTAGGAAAATTTGTATCTGATTCAAAGTGAAGACCTTTTTTTCAGAGATCACCTTGATTTTGGGCATGAATAAGGGGAAAATTAATGGCTGATTCTAATTGAAAGCCTTTTTTTTAGAGAAACGTCACAAAATTTTGGGGGTACATGCAAACCTGCTACAGTGTTCAAAGGGTACCGATGAACTAAAAGTTTGGGAAACCTTGGTATAAATATATATTGTAATATTATATGAAACTTAAGCAATATATAAAAATTGGGAAAAAATTAATCGACGTGTTTTTGTAGAGCGCTTAATGAAAGTCGGAACAAATCATTTATTAAAAAACAACCCGACAGCCTGTTTCGTCTATTTCTTAATTTCTTAATCAGATAAAATAGGCTGTAGAGATGTTTTTGCTTAATAAATGAAAAGAAAGATATCTATATAACAAAAAAGTTATTTTTACATTATATAAATGTTTAAAAATCCATAAACAGTCAATTTCATTCTATGAAGTTGATCCTATGAACTATTACTGGAGCCGGAGCTAACAAAATTTTTGTGGCTCCAGCTCCGGCTCCGGCTCCGCAGAAATATTTAAAAAGGCTCCGGCTCCAGCTCTGGCTCCTCCAAAATTGGCTGGCTCCATGGCTCCGCGCTCCGGCTCCGGCTCCGGCTCCCCAGCCCTGGAAATAACCATGTTTTCTTTATTTGTTTTGTTTAAATCTTTCAAGCAGAGATCCCCAACTTCGTTACGTGCTTTGTAATGCTGATGAATTGCTTGCGAGTTGTTTTTGTAAGGCAGTCGAAAAACTTTATTATTTTACTCCTTAATCGCTTTAAAGCTTATCAGTGTTTTCCGCTTGCTTGCTATTATTCGCTTCGTAAAAAATCCGTTCCTTTTTTTTTAGAAAAAGCTTTTTATAGGTGAATGTCTTTGAATGCTTCTGGACAGATGTAGAAGCTTGAAGTAAAACTTAATAATTGATAGTATAATTCCGGACATACTAATTGTCGAACTTAAAAAATTGCAGTTTTAAAAATGTTTTATTCTAATTCGTGATTTTTTTTTCGATTCTATTTGAATAAGATTCTATTTGAATAAGGATTTTTAATTGTAATAAATTTAAATTAGTTAAACTTTGTTAAACGAAGACTTGTTTGATTTCAAATTTGATTAATTACTTTAGTTGATTATTTTATTGTTTTCTCATGCAAATTTATGCTTAAATAGAAATTTATTTTAAGATTCTTGAAAAAGTGAAAAGATGCGTTGAAAACGTTCGAAAAAGTTTCTATGTATTGCCTAAGTTAATAAAATACTTTAAAATGATAAATGAAACTATAGGCGTACAGTTTATACTTGAGAAATCTGCGGTGCTCAACTAGTAGCTTTTCACAGCAAAGTGTAAAACTTATTTTCTTGAATTTTAAATTAATTATAATGATATTTTTAACAATTATATATAATAAATTTTTATTTCACTATAAAGGCTGGTTTTTTTCTACAAGCGTTTGCGAGATTAATCTTTGTTTACTAATTTTTTACTTTACTCAGTGCTTAAGCGTAAAAAATCAATAAAAAAAACAAATAGTAATCCTGCGCAGTGGAAACGGGCAGCAATTTTTAATTTTGTACCCATGGAAATGTAATCTACATGTTTTCAACCGATCAAAAATCCAAAATTTTTTTCTTTGCTCATAAAAATGTTATCACTCAGCTCTTGGAGCAATCAAGGAGCTCTAATGTTAGTTGTTATGGCAAAGCTTTTTTAACGACTTTTTAAGATGATAAGCAAACCAATTTGTTTCTTATATTGCGTTTGCAAATGTACTAAAAAATGAACATGATTGATTTGCAAATGTACCGAAAAAATGAATATGATTAAACTGTAAAGAGCTGAGTGAGAATTTTTAAACAGAGAAAAAAATTTTGATAGATTAAAAATACGTAGATTACAATTCCATGGGTACAAAGTTGAAAATTGCAAACGGACAGCGGCGGCTTGCCCATAGCAGCTGCACAGCTCAGCAGCCCCAAATATTTGTGCAGCAGTTTTAAATATTATCAGTAACACTAAAAAAAAATCAAAAATTATGATAACTTTTAATTTTTCTCATGTTTTTACAATTAAATTTAAGTTTTGTCGGTTCGTTAAAAAAAACCGTTAATTTTGAATTAAAAAATTTTTGAGCTGTTTTAAATTTAACTCCAAAATTTCATGCAAACTCACGCAAAATGACGTAATTCATTGAAACTTTATTTGTCAGATTAAACGTAGGTTTTGCGCTGCAATGAACGTAGCTCACACAATCTCATCATAGGCGTGACCAGTTTAGCTTTCTTTTGCATAAAGCTTTTAGTTAAGATACTTAGTTAGCAATGAGCTTTAATATCCTTCAATTTGACACAAATTGTGTTTTAGAAATGACAGATTTAGGGGCGCCAAAAATGGGGGCCAGGGGCAATGGATTTTGAAATTTTCCAAACAAAAGAATTGCATTAGATTTGCCCTACAATTATCTAGTCTCGAGAAAAAGTCAATTCAACAAGGTTTGAAAAAAAATTTATTTAAACAAGGGGTCATCCACCTTTTTTTGAGTAAATCAAACACATTTTCGGGCCAAGTAAATGAAACACCGCGGCCGAAAAACCAAGACTTTTATTTATTTATTTATTTTTTTATCTTTATAAAGTTTTTCAGTAAAAATTTTTTCCAATACGCTAAACTTGGCGTTTATTGAAAGTGCCTTTTGGACCAAAATATTTTCTTTTTTATATTTTGTGTCTTCCGCCAAAACATTTACAGTATATTTTGTGTCTCCCGCCCCTGATCGCAGCACTTCTTCGTTTTTTACTTGCCAACCGCCACTGAAAGCAAGCCTTTAAACAAAACATATATGATTTAACAATTAACATTTTATGATATTTTGAAATTTTAAACTCTTATTTGGCGTACGCGGACAAGCCTATCATTATTATCATTACGCGGACAAGCCTTGAAAATACATATTTTCAAAGCAGTGTTTAGTGGATATTGGCTTTGCTCTTTGTGAAAAAAAGGAGTTTAATCAGTCTTGGCTGTTTGCGCGCTGCAAAAGTTGAAGGTGAAAGGTAAATTGAAGGAAGTTACAGCCAAGGCCATTAAGACAGCAAGGCCTTTCTACAGATTTGAGACTTCATCAATCGTAGTCCTGATATTTGCTTTGAAGAAGTTTGAAAACTTTTCATGCATACTGCTCAAGTTATGTTAAATTGTTAAAAAGTGGTTGAATCGACCTATAAAGTTCTAAGCTGAGAATTCATGATAGAGCAAAAATTAAAATATTTTTGATAGATTTCGCTAAATTGAATAAATAATTGCAATTATTGTTTATGGTGATTATAAATTAAATTTTTGCAATTAGTAAAAATAGATACATTAAGCCGAATTTACGAAATCTGTGAAACTGTCTGCTTCTTGAAATCATTTACTTCAAGCAAATTTTCGAAAACTTCTGATCTAACTTTGCAACATTTATTTACTTTGAAAACAATGTTCCACCAGCGCAACTGCGAAAACTGTCAACAGCAAGCTGTAATGTCCTAACGAGTCCTAATAAGGACGAAACAGGTCTGTCGGCACTTGCTTGTTGATTGATTTGACCATTCTTACTATTTATTTACTTTGCTGACAAACTTGATAAACGATTCTAAAAAAATATTGTTCTTTTAGTTTTCAAGATATTGCAGACATTGTATCAATTGCTAAATTACAAATTCGCCAAAATTGATACATTTTACGAAGCTTAATTGCAACGTAAATTTTCTGTAGATATTTTCTTACCTGTTTTAGACGCAAGATGCATGCCCACAACAACCAAGTACATTTTGCACCAAACAAAATTATACTATTTTAGTCAAAATAACTGTAGAGGGTGTAACAACTAGGATTTAAAAACCGGGAGCTCTGTTTTGGGAATTGTCAAGATTTAGTGCATTTTTACATATTTCGTTTCCCGGTTTTAGCAATAAAATTTCCTGGTGTTTTGCCATGGTATATAACATCTGACAGAAAAGTATACTTCTGCAAATTTTTTAATTTTAAATTTGATTTAAAATTCTTAATGCAGTCAAACTGTAAAATAAAAAAAAAATTTTTTTTTTTATCGGACTAATTTGTTGCATCGCTGTGACGATGTTGTTCTTTCCTTCGTTTATGCAAATTCCAGTCGGTTTTTAATATATAAATCACTATTTTACAGTAGTTATGTTAAACACTGAGACAACAAAATGACTATTACTTTTAACTTGCTTACTTTTAAAAGCTTGTTTGTAGTTAGTAAATCAAGCTTAAATGGGCCCAGATGGTAGGTGCTTTCTCGCAGCCTGGGCCGTGAGTAAGTCTGTTCATTGCTGTTTAAATGACAGACCGAAACCGAACCTACCAAAACGAAAGGGCATCCACACATTCCAATGTTCAGTGTGGGTCTACTAGTCGGCAAACCTCCTTTTCAGGACTGGGAAATGTCAGGATAAAACTGCCCTTTTCAGGGCACATTGACAACAAGTTCCGAAGACCCACTATTCTTCAGCTGAACATCGAAGGCCTCATTGCAAGCAAGATGAGCGTTCTTCATCACCTTGCTATGCAGTCTGAGGCACTCGTCATCCTACTGCAGGAGACCCACTACACTGATGCAGAGAAGTTGGTACTTCCGAACTACCAACTAGCTGGGTCTTCTTTAAGCAGGAAGCATGGCCTTGCCACGATTGTCTACGAGCGACTGATATACACGCGTTTGGACCAATCTCCACCACCAACATTGGAGATCGAGTGGCTATGTGTGAATGTTGATGGTTATAAAATAATCAACGTCTACAAACCACCGCCAACGCGATTGCGAACCCTGGATCTCCCAGTGTTCCCTCACCCCTGTCTTTACGCTAGTAATTTTAACTGTCGTCATGCTGACTGGGGTTACGACGACAACAGTCCGGACGGTGAGTGGTTGGCTGGCTGGGCAAGTATTAATTATTTTGCCCTCCTATATAATGCCAAGGATGCTGCCAGTTTTTATTCCGGCCTCTGGAACACTGGTACCAATCCAGATCTAGTTTTCGCTAGCGTAGGTCCAAACAGTCGCTTACCGGATAGACGTGTCCTTGAAAAGTGCCCCAGGTCACAACATCGACCTTCGCTTATTACACCACCAAGGTTTGTTATGGCAGTGCCAAGCATGCCTGTTAATCGATATAACTTCCGCATTCCGCAAGGCCAAATAGAGTCACTATATTGCTTTGACGAATAAATTCGTAAGACTTTGTTGCTGCCTGAATCACTTGATATAGATGCGGCTTACCAGGATTTCTGTAGCACCATTAAGAAAGCAGCCAAAGAGACTATCCCACGCGAGTATCGAAATAACTATATTCCGTGTTGGGATGCAGAGTGTGAATCCCTCTATAAAACCTTTCTGCAGTCTCCTCAGGGAGACGACTCGAGCTTGGCTGCTACAGCTTTGCTTGCCAAGCTTGACAGAAAGCGAAGGAATCGATGGTCCAAGTAAGTTCGGAGCATTGACTTCTCACACTCTAGTCGAAAAGCGTGGAGTATTTTGAACAACCTTACTGGTAGGTCACGACACTCTCCTCATCACTGTCACAACCACTCAATCACAGTCACAATCACTGTCACAATAACACACTTTTGAACCACAAATAAATTCGTGGCACGTTTTAATGTAATTTTGATCAAAAAGCTTTGAGCAGGAAAATCTCAACTTTTAATTTTATTGAGATATATGAGCTTACTTGCAAAAACCTTTTTTTATTGTATTGTTGCGTGCAAAGTTACATAGCTGGCCGAAAACTCTAACAACATATTAGTTGTTAACATGAGATATGTATCACTGAATCTTAAACCCTTAAATGCTCCTGGGACAATACATCACAAATTATTACTTTTATGTTCCTGATCGCCATTTCATGTCTTTAGATTAGCTTGGGATGGATAATTTCAGTATGGTAGTGTAATAAAAGACGTCTGTAATCATTCGCTTACGTGGTTTGTTGTAGAAAATTTTTTTTCTTTTAGCAGTAAACTACGCAAGATAAACAACTAGCTAAAATCTTTCGAATATTTGAGATATTTTATTACTTCAGGGAGTAAATGGTCAAGTTTATTAATATTATAAATTGGCTCTCAAGTACGTTGTAGCGGTTATATTATAAATAGAGAATTTGATTTGTAAGCTTACACTGTTTAAGTCACATTTTTTAAAGCTTGGGATAGATTCATTTCAGCAGTACTGAAATGTGGGATACAATTGTCCAATCAGGATGGAAAATTTATTGCAGTATAGTTAAAAACAATTAAATCCTTATTGAAAGGGTTAATATGAACAGTAACATGAGATATGCATCATCGACAAACTCTAACAAGAACAAAACTCGAGTCTGGTGCTTCTCATTTTAGATAGCTTAGTTTCTTACATAATATAATTTAATTTATCCTATAATATAATTTATTTAACTGTAAATAACTAGTGTCAAATACAGTCTCAAGTCCTGGTCGCAACATACAGTTTGGAATGTACTGTTGTAGTCTGTACGTAAAAAAAATTTCATAGTTTTTAATGACTGAAAGACAGCATCAAACAGCAATTTACTAAAATTAGTTTCATCAAGCCAAATTTCTCAAAACTCTTTTAAACAACAATGTAAATTCACACAGAAAATTCCAATGTAAAACACGAAGCATAGCTTATATTTTCATTGAATCAAAAAAAAATTTCCTAAAGTTTATGACACTAAATCGTCTTGCTGATTTTAGACACTGAAACTTCTGGTATTCATTTTCATTGGCTACAACAAAAACTTTTTTCATCAGAACTCTTACACCGGTAATGTTTTTTTTTTAATGATCTACATGTTGTCAATTAACGCAAGCGCACGTATCCACGCTTGAAAACTAGCCAATTAAAGAATTGCGCTCAATTCGTTTAATCAAATCAGTTGATTCTAATGTTCACAACTGCTATAAATACTATGGAAACTTTTTGATCATTGTCAAAGACCTTTTTCAATGGATGTTAATTGACCAAATAAAATTTTTAAAAAATATTATTTTAAATAGCCAACACATTATAAAATATTAGGTTGAGGAATATGTTCGTAGCGTTTTTATCAAAGATTTTTATTTAAGCAAAAACGAAATGTTATGGCTATAAATTAATAAATTATGTATTCTCCGTTGCTGTTTACGACCTCCTCCCCCTCTCGATCAATTTGTCGATGCCGTTCCGCCAAAAATCCCAGGGTCTGGTATAGAAGAATTTGTTGAGCCAGTTTTTTCCTTATTCTCGAAGTCCTTTTCATTGTCGAAGGTAACGCCCTTCATATGGTTCGACAAAGAGCGGAAAAAATAATAATCCGTGGGTGCAAGGTCCGGAGAATACGGCGGATGCTGAAGGACCTCCCATTCGAGCTCTTGGAGTGCGGCTTTGACAACTTGTGCAACATGAGATTCTATTTTTTATAATAGTCGATGTTTAATTGTAAATGACATTCGCTTTTTTTGATAGTTTGGAAACATTTAAAAAAAGAGTTATAAAATACAACAGCACATTTTGGTGGTGGACGGTGAAAGTAGTAAAACATATGTACATCAAACAACATCCTAAAATGCAAGAATGAGAAGGCAAGCCTTAATTGATAACTACAAGCTACTGTAAATGCAGCAAAATTTTTAGGTCGAATATAAAATATTGTTATAAGTAGAAATCAAAAGTATTAAAAATTTAACACATCAATCTATAACTTTTTTATGATTTAAATACAATTAGAAATATCCATAAAAATATTAATACTCGTAATAGCATATGTGCTACCTAGCCATTTAAGTGTTTGATCATTTACACTAGTGCTTCTCAACCTTTTTAATACCTCGAATGAAAAAGTGGGAAAACAATTATTCCGGAATGTGTCTTCGCTTTATTTTGGAAAAAACATTTAAAATCAAAGCGCAGACCAAAAAAATATCTTTACTTTATACTTTTATTATACATGCGTTTCCAAATAAACTCAAAGACTTTCACTGTTAGCTTTATCTGTGAAACACTTCTATTCTATTTCTGGGAAGAATAAATTGCTCCATTGTAAAGCAATACAATGAATCGTTGTTTCTTACTCATTGTTAACGTTTTTCTCAAGTTAAGCCCGCTCAGACGTCCTAGATCTTGACTTCCTCGAAAGCAAATAAACAATCGCATTAAAAGAGAAAAAAATGTTTTAGGGAAAGCAGTATTATTTGGTGTAGTAGTAGTCAATTGAGAAAGCTTATCTACTTCTTTAGAATCAACTTGAAGATTCTTGTGAAATTATTCTTTTTAATACACTTTAAACTTTAAAACTTTTATTATTAAATTTTTCTTATATTAGGCCGATGTTAATTTTTTGCAACGGTGAAAGAAAAGTTCGATTGCCAAGTAAAGCAATGTGATGAACCAAGTTTTATACAGAAGCAATAAAACCACAAAATTACAGTATTTAAGTTTCAAAATAAATAAACAAAATTCAATACAATATATTTCTTTATTTTAGTGTTTCAATTTAAGTTTTTTTAACAAACGCTTGGTGCATAATTCCTGACTTTTTTTAAAATCAAAGATTGTTTATTAATATCGCATGTTGGTAGTAGGGTTTCCGATTTCCCGGTTTAAAAAAAAAAACAGGAAAAATCTAACTCAATCACGGATTTCCGAAAAAAATATTTAAAGAGCTTCTTTGTGGTACAGAATTTTAATATCAGCAACAAAGTCTTTGCGAATTTATTCGTCAAAGCAATATAGT
>OY796891.1:12792491-12996964 GCA_963680785.1 Diplosoma virens
ACTCCGAGCGTTTATTTAGTAATTTATTTGGGTCAGCCTGGAATATTTGTAATTTTTCTGATAAGCACAAGTTGCATGTTTTTGAACCACATTGGTATGGAGTTGCGTGTTGCACAATTTTCCATCTTATTTCTGGCGATAGTCCTGATTGTTTTAATTTCCAAACCGCTTTAGATAGTTCGGTGGAGTTAATTTTTTTGCATTGCAAAATGCATTCATCACTCTCAAAGACCACAAACCTAATTTTGTTAACAACCCAAAATGCCGCCTCATCAACCCTGCAAAATCGGAAATCGGTATGATCAGCAAAAAATGTTTAGACAAAATAAATAAGGTAATTCGCTCTAAAACTAACCTTCATCAATGGAGAAATACATCCGAGATAATATCTTGGTTCAAAAACATACCAAACAAATACAATTGCAAATTTATAAAGTTTGACATCATTGAATTCTACCCATCCATAACCGAAAATTTACTGAAAAAATCTATTAACTTTGCAAAAGAATACGTCAATATTGATGATGACACTATCAACATCATTATGCACTGCAGAAAATCTGTATTATTTGGCGATCAAAGTACGTGGACAAAGAAAAACGGCAACTTTTTTGACGTAACAATGGGCTCATACGATGGGGCAGAAATATGTGAATTAGTTGGACTGTATCTTTTACACGAACTTAATAAAACCATAAAAAATCAACACCTGGGACTATACAGAGACGATGGCCTGGCAGTAATAAACAGTAAATCAGGACCAGTCATCGAAAGAATCAAGAAAATCATATCATCAATTTTTCAAAACAACGGTCTCAAGATAACAACAGAATCCAATCTTTTACAAACTGATTTTTTAGATGTCACCCTAAATTTAACTACAGGTAAATACTGGCCATTCCGCAAACCCGGAGACATACCCCTTTATATAAATGCAAAATCGAATCACCCCCCCAATATAAAAAAACAATTACCCAAAATGATATCATCACGCTTATCTAGAAATTTATACAGCTTACAAGAATTTGATAAAACAATCCCAGAATATCAACTAGCCCTTGAAAAAAGCGGATACAGAGAAAAATTAACTCATGTAAAAGAAGAACCAAAACAAACAGATCAATTCAACTCAACCTCAAAAAACCGATCAAGAAACAGAACAAGAAAGATTATTTGGTTCAACCCTCCTTTTAATGATGAAGTCACCACTAATATTGGCAAAGAATTTTTTACCCTTCTCAATAAACACTTTCCACGAAGCAATAAATACCACAAAATTTTTAACAAAAACAACATAAAACTGAGCTATAGTTGCATGCCAAATATGAAATCTATGATAAATAAGCAAAACACTTCACGCCTAAACAACTCGGACAACAAAGTAGACGCCAAACAATGCAATTGCAGATCAAATAAAAACTGCCCACTTAACGGAAAATGTTGCAGAAACTCAGTAGTTTATAAAGCCTCTCTAAAAACTGATGAAACTGACAAGTTTTATTACGGCAGCTGCAAAACATCATTTAAACTCCGATACAATAACCATAACCAATCTTTTAAAGAGAGTAAAAAAATTAACTCCACCGAACTATCTAAAGCGGTTTGGAAATTAAAACAATCAGGACTATCGCCAGAAATAAGATGGAAAATTGTGCAACACGCAACTCCATACCAATGTGGTTCAAAAACATGCAACTTGTGCTTATCAGAAAAATTACAAATATTCCAGGCTGACCCAAATAAATTACTAAATAAACGCTCGGAGTTAGTCTCAAAATGTCGACATCGAAGCAAATTTAAATTACGAAGTTTTAATTACGCTGGCAGTTAATAAATATATTTACAAACTCGGTTTACCTTATTTTTACATCGCACCTTTGTCCACTTACTTGATCAACAAATAAATCAATCCATCTCTACACTACATACTTATCGAACTAAAAATATTCTTAAATTATACCCTGTAAAAAAAAAAAAATAAATAAAATTTACTGTTTTAATTTTTAATTTATATCCTAATAATTGTCATTTTAAACGCATTCCTTTAGCATCTTTTTATCGTATTTCCAATGTGTAGACTATTTAATTTAATTTTAACGCATTTTTAATGCAAACTTTTTATATTTACCCATTATTTTCAAACAATAGAGCAAGCTACGTAAAAAACACTTTTTCTTTGGCAATAAAATTCATTTATCGATTAACCTTACAACCGTAGTTTTTCTCTTGTTTTTCCTGTTGTTGTTTTACGCTTTTTCGCCGGAATTCAAGCGCTTCGTTTAAACTATATTTTTTTTATTTTTTTTATTTTTTTTATTTTTTTATTTATTTATTTATTTTGTTTTTCAGATTTTTAACCGGCTCCTGACGAGCCCAGGCAGGCGAAACAGTCTGTTGGGGCAAATAAAATTAATGTTAAATAAAAAAATTTTGTGGTCTGTAAGTTAATTATATATATATATATATATATATATATATATATATATATACTGTATATGTAGAAAAAGAAGTGTTATCAATGTAGCTTTAACAGTGCTCAATGATAAGGATCGGAGCAAAATTTATTAATTAAATTAAAACATTACACATAAAATTTTTTATTTTTATTTAAAAATCGCAACAAGCTGTTTCGCCACAAAAAACGGCTCATCAGGCAATTATCTGAAATGAAAACAACAACAAAAAAGCCAAGATAAATACAAATAAAATAAAAACTGAAAAATAAGCAATTTGAAAAATTATAACAATAAAATCCCTGAATAACTTGAAAAACCATTAAACAGCTATTTCGTAATAATAAGGCACAACTGCGCAAACACAAGTAGATCTCTTGTCACCGACAAGTGATGCAGTGTAAAAAAATGTAAAAGAATCATGAGTAATGAAAAAAATTGTAAGGGAAAAAATCGGGCGTGATGCTTAGCAAGAATACAAAACTCACACTTTCAAGAACAAGCAGAAAAGACATACTACCTAACAAGCTATCAAAAGCCTTCTGGGAACCCATAGATATTGAGAAGGATTCTTGCATTGAATGGAGCATTTCGGCCAACTCCAACACCTATCAATCCGGTGCAGCCAGGTGCGATGAAAAGCTAACCATTCTCCTGGCGGATCCAACATCAATACTTAATAAAAGAACAAAACTCACCGGCAAGTGCCGTTATAAAAATAAATTCAAACTGAAAAATTTTTTGCGATTTCGCTCAGCATCGAGCCCGATTTTTTTCATTACTCATGATTCTTTTACATTTTTTTACACTGCATCACTTGTCGGTGACAAGAGATCTACTTGTGTCTGCACAGTTGTGCCTTATTATTACGAAATAGCTGTTTAATAGTTTTTCAAGTTATTCAGGAATTTTATTGTTATAATTTTTCAAATTGCATATTTTTCAGTTTTTATTTTATTTGTATTTATCTTGGCTTTTTTGTTTTCATTTCAAATAATCGCCTGATGAGCCGTTTTTTGTGGCGAAACAGCCTGCTGCAATTTTTAAATAAAAACAAAAACTTTTATGTGTACTGTTTTAATTTAATTAATATATGTATATATGTTTTGCAAAAGTGAATCGATTTCTTGGAGAATGCTTAAGGAAAGATTAGAGCAATTTTGCAATGTTTAAAACCGCAACAGTTTGCTTTATCCTTTGAAATTGTCAGGTGATTGTTTTGTTTAAATAAGTAACCACATTGATTCTATGAATAATGATTCTATAGAGTGAAATTGACTGCTGTGGTTTTTAAACAATGATAAAATAAATTTTGTGTCATTTACTGTATATATATTTTTAATTTGTGTTTCGCCTGTCTAGGTTTGTCAGGGAACGGTGAGATATTTGAAAAAAACAAATGGATAGAATAAAAATACAGTTTAAACAAAACGCTTGGATGCTGGCGAAAAAACGTAAAACAACAAGGGATGCTACGGTTGTAATATTGATTGATGAACGAATTTTATCGCCAAAGTAAAAGTTTTTATGTCGCTTGCTCTATTGTTTGAAACTAATGGATAGATTTATGATCACTTTTTATATAAATTTCAAATTCAATTTCGTTGAATTTTTGTTTCATTTCTGCTTTGTTACATAGTAAAATTACGTGGTCAAATCACAAATTAAACTTATTTATCAATACATGTAATGAAGTGTGGGGATCAGAAAATGTCAAACAGTATTCGAAAAAAAATAACGTTTCTACTTCATCAAAAGCTGTTTTTAATTAGAAGCTGCGCAAAAAAGTAAAAAAAAATAGTAACCGGCATTGATTATAAATGGCATAAAACCTTGACAAAAAATTATGATACCGCAAGAGTATAAATTATTTACAATGCACAATTACATAAATAAAAATTGCATATGAATTTTATTTTACATTACTATCTATTACAATTTTATTGATGATATCAATTTGCAACATCTTCTCTCGCACGCAAAGACAAAGAAGAATTACGAGACCATGAAATTCAGTGGTCAAAATTTGATTCGCACAGTGTTTCCATTAAAGAGTTAAAGCAACCAAATTTTATTTACAGTAATCGGATCACGAGCCTTCACTGTATAAAGCATCTCGTTGCTGATAATTTTATACAAAACGATCAATCACATATTACCTTAGTAATGAATTATTATTTGTGTAATGGTTGTCCGATTTTTATGATTTTCTACTAACCTAAAATGGTCTACGTACTCGGTGATTTATCAAAAGTTTCCCTCGATTTGAAGCCGCACAAAAAAAGTTAAAAATAATAGTAGTTGTGGCTTCTATTCATATAAACACGGTACTCGCTTTTATAGATCAGAGGCTACGTCAAACAGTGAACAATCGATGATATTGTAAAAGCTAAAAAGTTGAAAAGACAAAAAAATCCGAGGTCATATCAAGCCTGTTGGCGCTCTTATAACAAATTGGATATTGAAAGTGTAGATTTGGCTACGTCTTTGGTTGGAAACACTCACGACTGTCGTTAAGATAAAAGTTCGTAACCGACCCGATAGCACTTCTTTTACGACGAGTCGCTTTGATTAAATCGCATAGTTTCTCTTGACCTAAACGGGTAGTGTTAATCAAATTTAGGGTCCTTTGATCAGGATCTTCAACCCAGTTGAAGTATTCTCGATAAGCTGTGTCATTTCTGTTCAAATACATGAGGTAAGAGGCAAGACTAGCCGGAGAATCAAAATCTTCGTAGTGAATGAATGATCTAGTTGGGGCTAAACGAGTTACGTCTTCTTTAGATGGACCCCACACAACAGGGACTCTCCCTGCTTTGATACTTTTCAACCAAAACTTTTCAGTTATGTAATCTTTGCAGTGTAGAGCGTTTTCAAAGGACAAGTAAAATTTGTAAGAATTAAGTGATTTTTCATCCATTTTGTCAATAATTTTAGAGTTATTGAAACATTTTCCATATCGATGTACAATCAATCCAGCTTTGATTAAGTCTTCCGTTATTTTCATTCTAGTCACGGCACCGGGCAAGAAATTACAATTAGTTACAATCCATAACTGGAACAATTAATAAGGTTGTTAGATCACAAGTAAGTAGAAACTATTACATTTAGAAAACGGTATTTGCTGTGAGGGCAACTTGAATGCGGGAATTAAATATTAAGTCATAAAGCAAATTACCAAACATTTTTAGATTGTAAAGCAAATTTTTATGAAGTAATTTTAGAAAAATTTTATTGATATTTTCTAAAATCAGGCTTGAAGCATTACAATTTAGATGGAGGATTCACAGAGATAAAAGTGTCGGTAAAACTTTGCAAGCTTTCTAGAAGCAAACGCTTTTTAAGTGACTTCAGTAAAAATGCCGAGAAAAGTAGGAGTTTAACATGGCGTGCTGATTATAAAAAGTAATATTTTCAATTTATTCATCTGCACCAAACGTTGATTGATGAGCACTATTACACTTGATATTAAAGTCATATTTCGTTTTATGGATGTGCACAGTTTAAATATTTTTAGTTTTCTATCAGACATTTTGTAGATCAGGGGTGACAACAAAATCTATTGGGTGTCGCAAGCCGTTTTGTCAGTTCCAGCTTAGTAAGCGGGCCGCACAAGATTTTAATCATACCATAAAACCTTTTTTTCTATAATTTAAAAAGCAAAGAAGGGTCTGATAGATTATATTAAAACCAGGACTGCGAATTCGAACTTAAAGAACTTGGTCTTTTTTTGCCGAATTGAAACTTGAACTCGAAAATTAAAAATTGCTAAACTCGAGCTTGAACTCGAACTCAAAAACTCTATAATCAAATTTGAGTTCGGTAATTGAAGAATTTATAAAAGAGAATAAAATAATATTTTAGATTTTACTTTTGATATTAAAGTGTTAAATTTCAAATACAACTGAGTTGTGCATTTACTTTCGATTGGATAACTGAGTTGGCAATTAATATTCGTTCTCTGTTTAACTTAAATGCATTAAATGAATTTGTTTCATTTCGTTAATGACGGACAGTTTCATTATTTCTTTTGTTTTATTTATCTCTTTGAGGTAGCTTTTGAATTCTTTAAAGAGGTTAAATAGGCTTAATCGAGCTTCTGATTTTTACAACATAGAATACCTTGAACTCCAAATTGAACTCGAATAAAAATCTATCGTGTTCGCAGCACCGGTTAAAAGTAATAAAGCATGAGATACAATAAAGCAATCTTAATAAAAATTTAATACATTAAATTTCCGTTTTAAAGTTTAATTTTTGTTACAAATAGAACTAAGTTAAAAAAAAAAAAGAAAAGAACTCAGTCTACAAAAGATTTGTAACACAAAATTATAAATTTTTGACAAAGGAAAAAAGAAATTGTTCAACAACAGTAATGAACAGCAAACAAAAGAATATAAACCTAGTTGGTCACCAAAAACCTGTTTCTTCCACGAGCGTAGGCAAGAGTATTCTTTGTTTTATTGCTTTTCTTAGCGCTTGAGCGCGGAAAGAAGTAAAAAAATCAATAAACCAAGAAAGAATAATTTGGCCGACACTGGTTGTAGAAACGGCCCTTAAAACTGCCACTCTACGAAGACTCTAGCATGGGTATGTTAAAAATTTCCTTTAAATAAATGCAAGAAAACAAAATTAAAAATATATATACGGAATAGTCGAAAAATCAATCCGAACCATACACATGAAGTTATTCAGCGCGGTATTGAAGCATGAAATAATAATTAACGAAAGTAGCAAAAAATGTTTAATAAAAAATTAAACTAATTTTACCAATGTAACCCGAAGTCAGATTTTTGTAAACTTTTTTGCTTTACTAAGCGCTTAATATTAGTTCAAACTAACCATGCGGCAACTCTCAACGGATAACTAAGATCTTTATCTTCCAGCTTTGTTCTGTAACGACTTTTTGTGATGTTCAATTGAGAAAAGAATTGTTTGCATTGATACGTGCTTTCGAAAACAGATGACCAGAGAGTGTAAGTTTTCAAGTTTGGAAACTCTTCCTTTGATACGTAAATACAATAGAATTCAAGCAAAGACTTGTTCAGATACATCGCTTTCAGCGTGTCATATTTATATTCACACAATGAACCAAGTTCCAACTGCTTCTTTTTCCCAAACTGTCCGACCTTCTGCTCGATGTAATGCCCAATGCATGTGACACTCCAATACAATGTTATCTCCAATTTGTGCAATGGTGCCGCATTCGCAATAGGAGTAAGAAGCAAAACCCCATTTTTTTTTTTTCTTTGTTTCGGGGATATGAACGGCAGCTGAATGATTACTAAATAGCCGGACATGTTTCTTTAAGCCAGGTTACCAGGCTTTTGTCGACATCTGAGAAAGCACGGGATACATTTGGATGGTGATAGATTGAACAAGAAGTTATTACGTGCTCATCTATCTTCTCCTTCGTGCCACATTTACAAACCGCCGTAGATAAACAGGTTGTTTGTTTGTTTGGGACGCAGGTATCTGGTCACTATAAGCTTGTCAATAAAAGAAAGTATGAGCACTGCAACACCAAACTGGTGCGCAGTATTCATCCGTGAAATGGACCAGGGCAAAGTGGCTGTGCAAAGCATTGTGGCATCCGCACCCCAGCTTGATCCAACTAATCTGCTCGATTGATATTCAAGGAATCTTAGTTTAAATTAGTCCAAAAAGAATTGTTTTATCTAGTGTGTAAGCTGTTTCCAAGCAATCGCCAAAGACAATGCGATTTTACATACTCGTAAAATAGGTTCTTCATCGTCTCAGGCATGTGGACGTTGGCTAATCGACGTAATTTGCGTCACGCGAAAACAATAAATTCGTAATATCGATGTCACTTAATAAAAGCATAAAATTGAAATTTCACCATTTATTGCGATAGCAAGAAAAACTGCACCAACGACAAGCCACCTCAACGTGGTGGTGCAGTCCCCTTTCCTGCACTGGGGAGGGTCGAAATGGCTTGTCGATTCCCCGAGGGTCTCATTCTCGGGCGGTTCTCCCTTGGACAACTCTTCTCATTTTTTATCCTTGCTGTCCAATGCGTGGTCACATATGGACAGCATTCTTAAACCCAATTGACCGCCTCCCTACCTCTTCTGCTTTCTTTCGGACAACTCTTCTTAGTCCTTCCTTCCACCCCAAACCTCTTCACTACTCATCTCACCCACCGCTGATACTTATCTTTATGCTTCTCTTCATCTGTGGTAATATTCACCCCAACCCTGGCCCTATAGACCCCTGCTCTGTCTGCTCCCGTAGAGTCACCTGGGGAAACAGATCGGTACAATGTACCAACTGTTCTCTGTGGGTACACCTCTCCTGCTCTGGTCTTTCTCCTGCTGACTTTGTAAAATCTCACCGGGATCCGCGCCCCCATCTCCAGGAATGGGTCGGGTAAATCGACCACCACCACCATAGCAAAAAAATATATACAAATTTGCAGAAAAATCTTTATTTTACCCGTTAACCCTTGTCTGTGGCCACCAAAAATTCTACTATTTGATTCAGAAATTCAAATTAGAAAAAGTCAAAAAATTCAAAAATTTTATTTAAAAATGTAAAGTAATTATAAATGTTTTTGTAAAGGCCGGGCTTCAGAAACACGGCCATTAAAGAGAATACGGTTAAAACTCCCAAATTCCAAACTTTTGCAATTTCTCCACTCGTTTAGACAAATCTTCAACCCCCGTCATGTTTAGTGAATCTGCGATTGGTCAACAACTTTGGGTAACCCTAGTGCGCCAAAAATTACAGTGACAAAAACTTTACTATTTTTTCATTCGGCCGTTCGTCTTTTCATTTATCTGCTTTAAAAGCTGTTTACATCAAATCATACAAGCCAAATTTAAGCCGCCAAAACAAGTTTGCTTACAATTTGAAAATCTTGCGCTGATTACGCGTTTTGACGCCTTTCTCAAAAATCCAATCATCTTCGTTCAGCTTTATTAGAAAATCAAGTGAACTTTTTTTGCTTCATTCCTACGTTTATCTCCTGACAAGTGTCAGATGAAAAGCTTTGAGATAAGTCTTTGTTGGCTATTTTCAAATTTTTGATAGAATGATTATTTTTAAACAGTGTTGATCTAATTTTTTAAATCAAAGTTCGAAAATTTTTGGGAAAAAGAAAAGTTTACAATTCAGTTTAAAAAAAAAAAAAATTCACAAAACGTAGACTTTTATACTCATTTCAATTATTGAAATTTATTATGTTGCCATAGAAAAATAAAAGTATCAAGGATAATGCCTAAGTTAATAAAACGAATAAAAAATTCCAATGGGGTAAAACATGTGTATACTAAAAAGAGAATTGAAAAATAGTTAGAATAACAACAATAATAAGGAAAATGATCTACGCTTACGAGTAAAAAATTGCATAAAGAATAGACTACGACAAAACTTTGATATTGAAAGCATTAAAATACACCCTATCTTGCATCGATTGCAATTCAAACATCATTGAAGTAATTTCAACATTACTAATTATCTTCATTAAACGAGATTTATGAAAACTCACCGAAACATTTAAATTTGATTTTTCGGCCATTCTTTTGTCAACCCATGCCTTTCCTTGTTTGATTATTGATTTTAGGTCGGGTGGAAATGGGTAATATATTGAAGAGTCTGATCGATACGTCATCGTCAGATTAATAAAATAATTGTCAAACTTCGATAGGCTCTCTCTGTATTCTCCCCATCTCATGTAGGAAGGACTTTCATCGTTAAAAAATGCAAATATTTGGTCTTCATCTCTGTGTAAAATTTATTATTTTTAAACAGCTGTAATATGTTGCTTTATCTACTCTCTACTGTAACCAGTGTCTGATTGAAAAACTTATAAGAACCAAGAAAATATTAACTCGCACCAGTGAACTTCCGCCAATGTGTAGCGCCCTCGATAAAATTGTTTGCAAATTTCTTGTTCAGAGGTGGGCACTTGCAGCGAAATAATTGCAGCGCAAGTTTGGTCTACAACTATTTTAACCACTTTAAAAGCGCAGATTTAACCTTGGGCATACTTATAAGAATTTCTAAAAAATCTTAGTCTGTCACAAAATCGCTGCGTTTTCATTGTTTTCATTTCAAAATGCTGTTCTTTTTTTGTTACCGTGCAGCATCACAGCACAATGCTAAATCATGGTATATGGAATTTCAACTGAGAGCGCGTTTTTCGAGATTAAATAAGATCTGTTGGACATGAGCCATGGTCACGTTGAGAGCGAGGTCTGCTGCGAGGATTATGACGTCGCGACATATAGGCATGACAGATGTCACAGCTTCGACAGTGACGAATCGACTTTGATCAAAGTTGCTGTACAATGGCAAACATAACAGCGGGACTTCGCAAAAACTTGTATAATCTGCAGCTAAAAATAAGTATTATTACCAGTTAGTTTTACAGAAGTGTTTTTGAAAAAAGTTTGATAAACTTCATATTCAAAAAGTGCTAAGAGTTACCAGCGTTATGAAAAAAAACATTTTATGAAAGTACTAGATGCTAAAAAAACTTCTTTTCAACTTAAAGTCCGAGCAGTCGTAAAATGAATCTTAATAAAATTAATTGGATCCAGCATGGAACAGTAGCGAGAATAACAAATAATTCGTGAGGAACAAATTAATTTTGAGTATGGTAAATAAAATTTGGTGAAACCTACATTTTTCTAAAAGTTTTATCATTTTATTCTTAAGTTGTATTGCTTAGCTACTGTACTTCTTTTTCTAAACTGTATGTGAAACCATAACTACCAAATATCAAATTTGTTTTAATGCCACCCTGTTGCTACTAATCTCTTTGTAACAAAAATTATTATTTAAGTTCGTCCGACTCGTATTTGGCTCGCCAAAAGACCACTTTATACTATTGTAAGTAAGATTTTGAGTACTGCATCAAGTAATAAAGGCAAGTCAACTGCAACAAGTAACAAGGCAAGTCAAAAAATGTGCTGACTAGCTGTTAATTTTTAGTGTGCTTATATACTTGTGTATAATAAATATATGTAAACAGCATAAAATAAGAGATTGGTTTTATATGCGTACCTACTTTATGCACACTACGTATTTTCTACCATGCTTCGTAGTATAGCTTATAATAATCAAAAGTTTTACAACACCACTTGTGAATATGAACAGTAATTGATTACTTGGGATCTAAAAAGTTAATAATACTATACTTTTTTCTGTTTTGTTGTGCGAACCCCATTTTTTGCCGATCCAAATATGGTGAGCTACAAAACATTTTACAAAAAATCAGACAAGACTCTATTTTACATAATGAATGAATTGCTTGTAAGTGTTCTTTTCTTGCAATTACTTATTTGTCCATCCAAGTGTAACAAAAAAAACAAGTCGTGACCGTGGATTGCAAATTTATTTCTAATTTGTCAAAGAAAGAAATTAAGTTGAAAAGAGCTGGGACATTCCATGTCAACTTACACCCTTTTCGGCATTTTTTTGCCAACCATCTCCGATTTTGCTGAAATTTGGCATGTTTGTAGGTTTGGATGAGAAAATGTCTCACACCAAATTTCAAGTTTCTAACTCAAATTGTTTTTGATATATGAAGGTTGAAAATTAGACACAAAATCGCCGCTTGAACGCCCCTGATCGAGCAAAAGTGGTCCTCCTGGCTTTATTTTTTGTTCGATTTCAAAAATGTTAATATCATTGGAAAGCTGCTAAAAAGAACTTTCCAATAATATTCATATTTCAGATATATCTATATAAATAAAAAAGTAATTTTTTGTCGTGACCTTGTGATCTTGACCTCGCATGACCCCAAAACCCCGACTCTAGACAAAAAAATTTTTCAATATTTTTGTTCCTCACATAGAGGAATATCAGTATGCCAAAAATCAAAGTGGGATCTCAGTGGGTTTTTAAGATATTTGCATTTTATTGAACAGGTGTGCCTAATGATGCAAATTTGTTGATATATACGCAATAAATATTTTCGCAATTTTGTCGATATTTTCAAATAAATTATTTTCGCAAGTTTTTTGTTAATTTTTTTCTAATTAAAAAATATTTTAAAAATCCATAGAGATCCCACTTTGATTTTTGGCATGTTGATAGTCCTTTATGTGAGGAACAAAAATATTGAAAAAAATTTTTTGTCTAGAATGGGGGTTTTGGGGTCATGCGAGGTCAAGTTCACAAAGTCATGACAAAAAATTACTTTTTAATTTATATAGATACATTTGAGATATGATAATCATTCGAAAGCTGCTGAAAAGATCTTTCCAATGATATTAACATCTTTGAAATCGAACAAAAAATAAAGCCAGGAGGACCACTTTTGCTCGATCAGGAACATTCAAGCGGCGATTTTGTATCTAATTTTCAACCTTCATACAGTATCAAAAACAATTTGAGTTAGAAACTTGAAATTTGGTGTTAGACATTTTCTCATCCAAACCTACAAACGTGCCAAATTTCAGCAAAATCAGAGATGGTCGGCAAAAGAGGGGTGTGAGTTGACATGGAATGTCCCAGCTGTTGAAGTCAGCCAAAAGGATTATGAAGACCACGAAACAAGAAATTGTATTTTTTCATTTACCGCTTTGAGGCAATAAATATTCATATTCCGTTGCTACTGATAAGCATGAAAGGAACGAAAGAGATGTTAGTTTGTTACGTGAAAGATCTATATGTTTCCGGGCCTTGCAATATTTGCTTCTTGCATACAGCAACGATTTGTTTGTATCAGTGTATATCCAATAGGTCAAACAGAACTCAGTAGGAAAAAGTTTTACTCATTAAATATTATACTTTGTTAACGCCGCAGATTCACATCCAATTTGCTGCTGTTATTTATTTTGTTATTGGGAAGCCCAAATTAATTAATTTCTAACGCTTATTTGTATATTTTAGTGAGTTGTTAATATTTGCAACAATTTTTCAAAACTTGTCGTACATATTGGATACCTTTTTTTACTTAAGAGGGGAGAATAAATTTTACGTTGTTTAGCAGCAGTTTGTAAAGTTATTTTATCTTCTTTAATTCCATCTGTAGAGTTTGCAAATTTTTGTTGTTTTAATTTGGTCATTCAGAAGGTAGTCATTCAGAAGGCGATTACTACCTATTGCGCGTCCTGTTCTTATGCTTTTTCTATCTTTCCAAACAAAAACACAATCTTTTTCAATGTTAATTTGGTCCTTCTCTTGTTCTGTCTGTCTTTACTTAATCGATGTTACAAATATAAAAACCAAAACTGAACTCATTAGGCAAGGTTAAAAACACAGAAAACTAAACGGTGCAAACAAAAGCAGTAAAAATAATCATCAAAGGACAAAGACAAACGAAAAAACTGGTTCCTCAACACATCAAACGAACAGATGAATCAACAAGTTTTAAATATTGAAACGGATGTCCTGCGTTACTAAGACTTGGAAAGCTTTTAGCTAAAGACTTTTTTTGCACAAATGCAGTAGAGTTCGTAACGAAATATTAAATACACAATTACAAAATTTTTATGACTGGTTCAGGCGATGCTGGTATTAATTTTATATCAATTTAAAACATAACTAATTTTAGTTTTACCAGTACTATGACAGCAAAAACAACTGCATGTATGCATGCAAACGAATAAACACGATTGTTTTTTCTGTGCAGTTTTTTACGTCAAAACGTTGGGACATCACCACTTTGGTAAACCAAATACATTTTATGCGCAGGTCGAAAGCAGTCAAAATAGCTGAAGGATATTTGAAAATGTTTGTTTTTTTAAAGTAAATGTATAATTTTTCTTCAGTTTTATGGCAAGCAAGAAATTTACTATAAAAAGATGAGTATAGGGAATCACTCCTAACTCTGCCACTGCTTTAATGAATATAACCAAAATCACTTTTGGCCTGCAATATATTCAATTGATCGAGAAAATGCACACACAGGGGTAATTTGACCTCTTACCATCGAGGCAAATGACACATTACTGTGCAAAAGTACAAAGACTCATTTGATTTCGACCAGTATCACATTCGTATTTCGCTGTTTACGACCGCATTGCGCTAATTTTCAACAGCCAGGACAATTACTGGTGAAAATTGACTTGGTAAAGTGCAAACAATAATCAAGCTAGCTAATTTGAGGAAAAAAATTTTTATCTAGACACAAATATTAGAAGATTGAAAGCAGAGTTTGGGGGCCTCAATTTGTAAAAAAGAAAAAAGAAAAGGTAATCTTGTCATAAAACAATAGCAAAAAAAAAATATATATTTTTAAAGGTATAGCTTAGCTTAGTGCATAGCCTAATTAAGAACAGAAGATACTATTGGGTAGCAAAATCCTTCGCCAGACAGCTGTTTCGACTATTGAAGTCTCGTCAGTGACGGTTTGATTTTTGCAAATGTTGAAAATTTAAAAGGCAAAATGACAGAAGTGAAAATTTGATTTCTACAGAATGTCAAAAGTCAAAAAAGATTAAAGCACCGAGAGAAGTCTTTTGTAAATTGGAATCCTAACATCAAAGTCAAGAGCTAAAATTAAATAAAAAATCCGAATAATATAAAATTAAAAGTAATAAAATGCCAAAAAAATTGACAATAATTTTAAAGCACTAAGAAAACTCCTTTGCAACTCTTTTGGAAATTTGGAATTCTAATACTCTTTTGGAAATTTTTTTTTCCTCAAATTAGCTAGCTTGATTATTGTTTGCACTTTACCAAGTCAATTTTCACCAGTAATTGTCCTGGCTGTTGAAAATTAGCGCAATGCGGTCGTAAACAGCGAAATACGAATGTGATACTGGTCGAAATCAAATGAGTCTTTGTACTTTTGCACAGTAATGTGTCATTTGCCTCGATGGTAAGAGGTCAAATTACCCCTGTGTGTGCATTTTCTCGATCAATTGAATATATTGCAGGCCAAAAGTGATTTTGGTTATATTCATTAAAGCAGTGGCAGAGTTAGGAGTGATTCCCTATACTCATCTTTTTATAGTAAATGTATAATTTATTTATTAAATTTTAAAACAACTTTTTAAAAACTCGCTTGGTAAAGTCCATTTATTGTTTCTTTTTAATGAAGCATTGTCTGCATATTTAAGAAAAAATACAAAATCGAATTTTTAATATTTGGGAGTAAAAAGAATTGATTTTGAAAAACCTGCGCTTGTGCCGCAAGTTCTACGATAGCGCTTGCCGTGGAAAATTTTTTACATGATGCATTTGCTCTTCCGCCAAAATTTTTATTGAAGAAGAGTCTTTTTTTATTAAAAACAGAATTTGACTGTCACAATAAGTCAACAATTGCAAATTTAAGAGATCAGCACTAGAAAAAATTTAAAATGCAATTTGATCTGATTAAAAAAATAGAAGCTTCGTTCAATAAAAGACACTTTTCTTGGAAGCCTTAGAAACAATTATCAAGAAAAAAAAAACTAATTATAGAAACAGTAGTTTCCATTTGAAACAATACAGTATGTACAAAAGCAGTAGTATGAATGCTCAACAGTTGCAAAAAGTTAAAGGCCTCTGTTGTTGCTTTATAAATAAATAAAAATTACCAAAAATTTTATGAAAATGGTAAAGACAATCTTTCTATTACGTATTTTTTATTACTATTTTCAAAACATGTGCACAAAAAAGTCTTAAAAGTTTTTGAAATACTTAAAAATCTAGTAACAAGTCGATAAGTAGGCCTACATACTAAAACAACCTGTAATGTTGCCATGGTACCGGTTCCTCGTCCATTCCTGTATAATGAAAAACAACGGCTTCGGCATCTTTCAATAAGGATCTGTTGTAAGTCACTACGCAACCTCCCAAATTCACACCAGCTTTCCATCCCCAACCATCTAAGCCCCAGTGATGTCTCCAGTACAAAATGAAAGAAAGACCACTAAAAATTTTAGTCTAAAAGTTATTATCGTTTATCTAAGAAAACCAGCTGTACAGTTTCTGGCATTATTTAGGCACTAAATGAAATAATTAAACTTGACATTACTGGTGGCTTTACAAAGGAGGAGGCCCGGCGCAAGAAAAATAAGGGGGCATTTTTCAAGCTTTTTGTTTGCAAAATATAATAAACTCAAAAAAAAAGTTATCACTTTCAATCGAGTACATTTTCTCTACTTTCATCCTAAAGTTAAGATGCAGACAAGGGCGGCTACTGTCATAATGCTACTATAAAGAAATTAGCAATATTTTGCTGAGGGGGCCACTTTTTGACGTTTTTACGGGGAGGCGGTGCGGCCGCTCGAGTAAAAGCCATCACTGGTTGAAATAACAAGTTTTTAAGTCGAACTAACACAAAAAAAACATAAAAAAGAACAAGAAATCGAAAAATGACAATCGGAACCAGCGACAAACCACCCCATTGTGGTCCCTTCCTTATAATGGGGATGGGTAAAAATAGCTTGTCAATTTCCCGAGAGCCTCAATCTGCGGGTAATCTCTTCCATACATCTATCCCCATTTTTTGATCTACTGTTCTCTGAGCAGTCACAGATGGATAGCAATTTTAACCTAAATTGACTGCCCCCTTCTTTATTCAACAATTCACCACTCTTGACAAATCCCCTCTGTCTTTTCAAAACATTCCTTCTCCGCAAAATCTTCTCCATTCTTCTATAACTCTATTTTTATCACTTCTATTCACCTCTTCACTTTCTCCAATAAGCGGCGCATTAATTCCAATTCTGGTCCCAAATACCCTTGTTTTGCTTCATCCTTAGCGTCACCTGGAAAACAAGTCATTGTAATGTGCTAAATGTTTTCTCTGGAAGCATCGCTTTTGCTCTGGCTCTCTTTCTTCCTCTTTAGAAAAATATCTTTAGGACGCTTTTGGACTTGCCCAAAGTGTCTCTCTCCTCTTCAAACTCCTTCTTTATCCAACTCTCAGTCATCTTTCAAGAAACAACACTTCTAAAAATCATTTTACTCCCTTTTTCAAAGCCAATTCTTTTAATCTAACTAACCATCCTCAACATTAATCCTCATCTTTCTCCCTCCCTCTTCCCCAATCACAAACCTCTACTTCACCTCTTGCTAAATTAACTTTTATTGTTTTCTCCCCTCCCAAAACTGTCTACAAATCCTCCAGTACAATGCTAATGGAATTCGACCGCGAAGCACTGAGCTTATCTAATTTCTTTCCCAAAATCAGTACAACCTCATTTTTGTGCAGGAGTCACACTTTTCTCCAGACTTCACTTTTCAAATCCCACGATAAAAACTCTTTAATAATGACCTTCCTGCAACTAGTAAAGATATCACCAACCCTGTGCGAAACCTAGGGTGTGCTGTTCTCCTACTGATCAAAAACGGTCTGACCTACTCTCCTCACTCTTTTCTTGACCACTCTTTCTCCCCTTATTGGATCTAAATGTATAAAGCAGGTTTTGTCATATTTTGGCTTTGATCACCTCCCCATTTCTATTACAATTCCTTCCTGCCTATAGCTATGCCAATTTCTCGCCCTGCCTCACTTAACTGTAACGAAGCCTGCTAAGACGAAAACCTTTCTTAGATTTACACGCTTCTTCTCTCTTACGCCAACCACATTTTTACCAAACTCCTCAATCATTCTGTCATTTCTGCCATTCCTTTCGGCAGCATCAGCCGCCCTGCCAAAGCCGATGGTCTCCCTGAACTTACAGGTGTCCATTCAAAATGCCAAATATATTTCTATTATGACCTCAAACGTTAAAGCTGAGTTAAGAAAAAAATTTTACTTTAGCCTTTTTCCTAAACCCATGCTCTCGAACTGTGCACCTCTCATTACCTGTCTTGATATTTATCAAATCATCATTTTATTTTTCAACTCCCAATCTATCATGACAATTTTTTTCACTGAAAACTAATCTCTACTTAATTTTTCATGAACATCTGGTCACTTCTTTTTTCCAGGAAACAATTTAGCAGACATTTTGCTAAAAATTATGCTACTTAAGCTCCCTATCATACCACTCTCCCTCTCACCTCTTATTTCCTACTGACTCTAATCCTCTATAGCAGTAGCAGACACGGTGTCCAATCTGTTTTTTTTTAAACATCATTTTCTTACCGTATCCTCGGAGAAGCTCACTCTCCATCACTCTGGTTCCTGTGTCCCACTACGTTTACGTGTCGACCCACACAGCACTCTTCTTGCTATGTATCTATACAGAATTCGTCGAGCCGAGACTGTTTCGTGCAGCAACTGTGGTCCCAAACCACAATAAATCTTCCATCTCGTGCTAGACTGCCCTGTTCTTGATTATTCACAATTTAACTTTGCTGCCGACTTTCGAGAATAGAAAAAAACACATTCTAGCTCACTACAAACAATTTCTTTGATACAACTTACACCAGGATAACGGTGACGAGATTTTTATATTTCATATGGGCGTTAATCTAACTATTTTGTCTTTATTTCACAATTGTTGGTACTTGTAATTTATTACCAGTGACGTTACATGTAAGAAACTTATAGTTTAGAATATCGATATGTTTAAAATTCATACAGTGGTGAGAGAATTTATGTTTTCATAAACTTAGTTGAACGAAGTTCATTAACCAATAAAATAAGGTTTTGTCATTAAAGTCGTTAAAACGAATCGCTTGATATATGATTTCAAATTTCATTTGTGCATACTTGACACCATAAAACTTTCCTCACTTTATATCTTTGCTTCGTTTTCTGGGAATGTAAAGATTTCCGATTTGTTTCCCGACAGTTGAATTTTTCAAATTAACTTCAATAGTTCTGAAAAAGATTTGTTGTTTACAAAACAAAACTTATTGCTTGATTCAATAAAAAACTGACTTGTTAGTATAGCGTTTGTGACTGGGGAATCTACATTTCAGACTATCTACAATCTGTCGGGAAGTTGCCTGCCTGGTTTGATACTATCAGAACAAAAACCCAAAAAGTGTTGTTTTTCAATTTAAACGTCCAATCAAGAAAAATAGTTTTTTGAGCAACAGTTTATTTTTCTGTGCAAGTTTCTATGATTGAAACATTTCTTTGTTATTTTAAATTAAATTCATCATATCAGAACACAGTTAAGTCGAGTTTAATTCGAAGATAAACCGATTGGAGTGAGAATAAAAAGAAACAAAATTAGTTCGAATAAGAAAACAAAAAAAAATAAACGGCGGGCAAATTGCAATCGTGAACGCAAAGTTGTTTTATTTGAGTTTCTTTTAATTTGTTAAGGTGCTCGAGATAATCCTAGTTTCTTTTCAATCAACTAATCTTTGTTTTAAACTAACTGTTTTGTTTAATGGAATACCGTGTTTGCAGCGTATTCTATTTGAAACGTTATACGTACATGAGAAAAGGTCACATCACGAATCATGAAAGTTTTTAAATGTCTTTGCAGAATAGATTACGTTCACGATCTCAACTATTAAAGCTGAGTTATAACAAAAATCTTACTTTAGCCTCTCTCCTAAATTCCATCCCAGCAAAGTTTTCTTATTATTCCGCTTCATTTCAGGTCCTTTTTATCATTCTTAACACAACTGCCCAATGTTTCAAGTTGTCACAACCCGTAGATTTTGGAAACCGTGTTTTCGCATATCTACAACCTACTTGTTTACTCAATTTCAAAACCTTACCATAGTTTCGAAGGTCTCCATATCAATTAAATTAAGTCTACTCGATGCAATCTCTTTCCTTCACTGTTTGCTTACCTGTTATTAATCTCGAAATCTCCTCAGTTCTCTCCCAACTCTTAAACTTAACTTCTTTTGGCCATGATCGAATCACCTACCAACTTCTAACTCACCTCGCTCATTCTGGTCTACAATTCCTTCTTTATATTTTCAACTTTTGGGTCACAGTTTCCAATTTGTTTTTCCAATTTGTTTTTTTCAAACATCAATTTCTCTATCGTATCTGGGCAACGTGGTCGAGTGGTTGAACCGTCGGGTTTATGATTAACATGGTCTCCGTTCAAAACACACTCGCGCCATTTCGTTGTGTCCTTGGGAAAGACACTGCACAGCAATTTCTCTTGCTTGGTGGTCTTGGCAAGCACTTCTAAATTAAAGTCATATCTTTATTAAATTACAAGCGGACAGCAATATCTTGGTATCTCCGAAAGCAAGTCGGGGTTAATTGCTTACCCTATGTATTAGCGCCTCGGTCGCTTTCCTGCGATTCAGGAGGATAAATATAGACATAAAATGAAAACAACGAATCCTCCGAGAAGTTCACTCTCTTTTGCTACATTCGCTGTGTCCCATTACGTTTACGTGTCGACCGACACAGCACTCTTCTTGCTATGTATCTATACAGAATTCGTCGAGCCGAGACTTCTTGGTGCAGCAACTGTGGTCCCGAACCACAATAAATCTTCCATCTCGTGCTAGACTGCCCTGTTCTTGATTATTCACAATTTAACTTTGCTGCCGACTTTCGAGAAGATAAAAATAAAAACATTCTAGCTCACTACAAACAATTTTTTTGATACAAGTACACCAGGATAACGGTGACGAGATTTTTATATTTCATATGGGCGTTTATCTTACTATTTTGTCTTTATTTAACAATTGTTGGTACTTGTAATTTATTACTAGTGACGTTACATGTAAGAAACTTATAGTTTAGAATATCGATATGTTTAAAATCCATACAGTGGTGAGAGAATTTATGTTTTCATAAACATAGTTGAACGAATTCATTAACCAAAAAAAATAAGGTTTTGTCATTAAAGTCTTTAAAACGAATCGCTTGATAAATGATTTCAACTTTCATTTGTGAATACTTGACACCATAAAACTTTCCTCACTTTTTATTTTTGCTTTGCTGTTGAGGAATGAAACGATTTCCGATTTGTTTCCCGACAGTTGAATTTATCAAATTAACTTCAATAGTTCTGAAAAAGATTTGTTGTTTACAAAACAAAACTTATTGCTTGATTCAATAAAAAACTGACTTGTTAGTATAGCGTTTGTGACTGGGGAATCTACATTTCAAACTATCTACAATCTGTCGGGCAGTTGCCTGCCTGGTTTGATACTATCAGAACAAAAACCCAAAAAGTGTTGTTTTTCAATTTAAACGTCCAATCAAGAAAAATAGTTTTTCGAGCAACAGTTTATTTTTCTGTGCAAGTTTCTATGATTGAAACATTTCTTTGTTATTTTAAATTAAATTCATCATATCAGAACACAGTTAAGTCGAGTTTAATTCGAAGATAAACCGATTGGAGTGAGAATAAAAAGAAACAAAATTAGTTCGAATAAGAAAACAAAAAAAAATAAACGGCGGGCAAATTGCAATCGCGAAACCAAAGTTGTTTTATTTGAGTTTCTTTTAATTTGTTAAGGTGCTCGAGATAATCCTAGTTTCTTTTCAATCAACTAATCTTTGTTTTAAACTAACTGTTTTGTTTAATGGAATACCGTGTTTGCAGCGTATTCTATTTGAAACGTTATACGTACATGAGAAAAGGTCACATCACGAATCATGAAAGTTTTTAAATGTCTTTGCAGAATAGATTACGTTCACGATCTCAACTATTAAAGCTGAGTTATAACAAAAATCTTACTTTAGCCTCTCTCCTAAATCCCATCCCAGCAAAGTTTTCTTATTATTCCGCTTCATTTCAGGTCCTTTTTATCATTCTTAACACAACTGCCCAATGTTTCAAGTTGTCACAACCCGTAGATTTTGGAAACCGTGTTTCCGCATATCTACAACCTACTTGTTTAGTCAATTTCAAAACCTTACCATAGTTTCGAAGGTCTCAATATCAATTAAATTAAGTCCACTCGATGCAATCTCTTTCCTTCACTGTTTGCTCACCTGTTATTAATCTCGAAATCTCCTCAGTTCTCTCCCAACTCTTAAACTTAACTTCTTTTGGCCATGATCGAATCACCTACCAACTTCTAACTCACCTCGCTCTTTCTGGTCTACAATTCCTTCTTTATATTTTCAACTTTTGGGTCACGGTTTCCAATTTGTTTTTCCAATTTGTTTTTTTCGAACATCAATTTCTCTATCGTATCTGGGCAACGTGGTCGAGTGGTTGAACCGTCGGGTTTATGATTAACATGGTCTCTGTTCAAAACACACTCGCGCCATTTTGTTGTGTCCTTGGGAAAGACACTGCACAGCAATTTCTCTTGCTTGGTGGTCTTGGCAAGCACTTCTAAATTAAAGTCATATCTCTATTAAATTACAAGCGGACAGCAATATTTTGGTATCTCCGAAAGCAAGTCGGGGTTAATTGCTTACCCTATGTATTAGCGCCTCGGTCGCTTTCCTGCGATTCGGGAGGATAAATATAGAGATAAAATGAAAACAACGAATCCTCCGAGAAGTTCACTCTCTTTTGCTACAGTCGCTGTGTCCCATTACGTTTACGTGTCGACCGACACAGCACTCTTCTTGCTATGTATCTATACAGAATTCGTCGAGCCGAGACTTCTTGGTGCAGCAACTGTGGTCCCGAACCACAATAAATCTTCCATCTCGTGCTAGACTGCCCTGTTCTTGATTATTCACAATTTAACTTTGCTGCCGACTTTCGAGAAGGTAAAAAAAACACATTCTAGCTTACTACAAACAATTTCTTTGATACAAGTTACACCAGGATAACGGTGACGAGATTTTTATATTTCATATGGGCGTTAATCTAACTACGTATTTTGCTTTATTTCACAATTGTTGGTACTTGTAATTTATTACTAGTGACGTTACATATAAGAAACTTATATTTTAGAATATCGATATGTTTAAAATCCATACAGTGGTGAGAGAATTTATGTTTTCATAAACATAGTTGAACGAAGTTCATTAACCAATAAAATTAGGTTTTGTCATTAAAGTCGTTAAAACGAATCGCTAGTTAAAAAACTTCAAATTTCATTTGTGCATACTTGACACCATAAAACTTTCCTCACTTTTTATTTTTGCTTTGCTGTTGAGGAATGAAACGATTTTCGATTTGTTTCTCGACAGTTGAATTTTTCAAATTAACTTTAATAGTTCTGAAAAAGATTTGTTGTTTACAAAACAAAACTTATTGCTTGATTCAATAAAAAACTGACTTGTTAGTATAGCGTTTGTGACTGGGGAATCTACATTTCAAACTATCTACAATCTGTCGGGCAGTTGCCTGCCTGGTTTGATACTATCAGAATAGAAACCCAAAAAGTGTTGTTTTTCAATTTAAACGTCCAATCAAGAAAAATAGTTTTTCGAGCAACAGTTTATTTTTCTGTGCAAGTTTCTATGATTGAACCATTTCTTTGTTATTTTAAATTAAATTCATCATATCAGAACACAGTTAAGTCGAGTTTAATTCGAAGATAAACCGATTGGAGTGAGAATAAAAAGAAACAAAATTAGTTCGAATAAGAAAACAAAAAAAAATAAACGGCGGGCAAATGCAATCGTGAACGCAAAGTTGTTTTATTTGAGTTTCTTTTAATTTGTTAAGGTGCTCGAGATAATCCTAGTTTCTTTTCAATCAACTAATCTTTGTTTTAAACTAACTGTTTTGTTTAATGGAATACCGTGTTTGCAGCGTATTCTATTTGAAACGTTATACGTACATGAGAAAAGGTCACATCACGAATCATGAAAGTTTTTAAATGTCTTTGCAGAATAGATTACGTTCACGATCTCAACTATTAAAGCTGAGTTATAACAGAAATCTTACTTTAGCCTCTCTCCTAAATCCCATCCCAGCAAAGTTTTCTTATTATTCCGCTTCATTTCAGGTCCTTTTTATCATCCTTAACACAACTGCCCAATGTTTCAAGTTGTCACAACCCGTAGATTTTGGAAACCGTGTTTTCGCATATCTACAACCTACTTGTTTACTCAATTTCAAAACCTTACCATAGTTTCGAAGGTCTCCATATCAATTAAATTAAGTCTACTCGATGCAATCTCTTTCCTTCACTGTTTGCTTACCTGTTATTAATCTCGAAACCTCCTCAGTTCTCTCCCAACTCTTAAACTTAACTTCTTTTGGCCATGATCGAATCACCTACCAACTTCTAACTCACCTCGCTCATTCTGGTCTACAATTCCTTCTTTATATTTTCAACTTTTGGGTCACGGTTTCCAATCTGTTTTTCCAATTTGTTTTTTTCAAACATCAATTTCTCTATCGTCTCTGGGCAACGTGGTCGAGTGGTTGAACCGTCGGGTTTATGATTAACATGGTCTCCGTTCAAAATCCACTCGCGCCATTTTGTTGTGTCCTTGGGAAAGACACTGCACAGCAATTTCTCTTGCTTGGTGGTCTTGGCAAGCACTTCTAAATTAAAGTCATATCTCTATTAAATTACAAGCGGACAGCAATATTTTGGTATCTCCGAAAGCAAGTCGGGGTTAATTGCTTACCCTATGTATTAGCGCCTCGGTCGCTTTCCTGCGATTCAGGAGATTAAATATAGAGATAAAATGAAAACAACGAATCCTCCGAGAAGTTCACTCTCTTTTGCTACAGTCGCTGTGTCCCATTACGTTTACGTGTCGACCCACACAGCACTCTTCTTGCTATGTATCTATACAGAATTCGTCGAGCCGAGACTTCTTGGTGCAGCAACTGTGGTCCCGAACCACAATAAATCTTCCATCTCGTGCTAGACTGCCCTGTTCTTAATTATTCACAATTTAACTTTGCTGCCGACCTTCGAAAAGATAAAAATAAAAACATTCTAGCTCACTACAAACAATTTTTTTGATACAAGTTACACCAGGATAACGGTGACGAGATTTTTATATTTCATATGGGCGTTAATCTAACTACGTATTTTGTCTTTATTTCACAATTGTTGGTACTTGTAATTTATTACCAGTGACGTTACATGTAAGAAACTTATAGTTTAGAATATCGATATGTTTAAAATCCATACAGTGGTGAGAGAATTTATGTTTTCATAAACATAGTTGAACGAAATTCATTAACCAAAAAAAATAAGGTTTTGTCATTAAAGTCTTTAAAACGAATCGCTAGTTAAAAAACTTCAAATTTCATTTGTGCATACTTGACAATATAAAACTTTCCTCTTTTTATATTTTTGCTTTGCTGTTGAGGAATGAAACGATTTCCGATTTGTTTCCCGACAGTTGAATTTATCAAATTAACTTCAATAGTTCTGAAAAAGATTTGTTGTTTACAAAACAAAACTTATTGCTTGATTCAATAAAAAACTGACTTGTTAGTATAGCGTTTGTGACTGGGGATCTACATTTCAAACTATCTACAATCTGTCGGGCAGTTGCCTGCCTGGTTTGATACTATCAGAATAGAAACCCAAAAAGTGTTGTTTTTCAATTTAACGTCCAATCAAGAAAAATAGTTTTTCGAGCAGCAGTTTATTTTTCTGTGCAAGTTTCTATGATTGAAACATTTCTTTGTTATTTTAAATTAAATTCATCATATCAGAACACAGTTAAGTCGAGTTTAATTCGAAGATAAACCGATTGGAGTGAGAATAAAAAGAAACAAAATTAGTTCGAATAAGAAAACAAAAAAAAATAAACGGCGGGCAAATTGCAATCGTGAACGCAAAGTTGTTTTATTTGAGTTTCTTTTAATTTGTTAAGGTGCTCGAGATAATCCTAGTTTCTTTTCAATCAACTAATCTTTGTTTTAAACTAACTGTTTTGTTTAATGGAATACCGTGTTTGCAGCGTATTCTATTTGAAACGTTATACGTACATGAGAAAAGGTCACATCACGAATCATGAAAGTTTTTAAATGTCTTTGCAGAATAGATTACGTTCACGATCTCAACTATTAAAGCTGAGTTATAACAAAAATCTTACTTTAGCCTCTCTCCTAAATCCCATCCCAGCAAAGTTTTCTTATTATTCCGCTTCATTTCAGGTCCTTTTTATCATTCTTAACACAACTGCCCAATGTTTCAAGTTGTCACAATCAGTAGATTTTGGAAACCGTGTTTTCGCATAACTACAACCTACTTGTTTAGTCAATTTCAAAACCTTACCATAGTTTCAAAGGTCTCCATATCAATTAAATTAAGTCCACTCGATGCAATCTCTTTCCTTCACTGTTTGCTTACCTGTTATTAATTTCGAGCCCTCCTCAGTTCTCTCCCAACTCTTAAACTTAACTTCTTTTGGCCATGATCGAATCACCTACCAACTTCTAACTCACCTCGCTCTTTCTGGTCTACAATTCCTTCTTTATATTTTCAACTTTTGGGTCACGGTTTCCAATTTGTTTTTCCAATTTGTTTTTTTCAAACATCAATTTCTCTATCGTCTCTGGGCAACGTGGTCGAGTGGTTGAACCGTCGGGTTTATGATTAACATGGTCTCCGTTCAAAATCCACTCGCGCCATTTTGTTGTGTCCTTGGGAAAGACACTGCACAGCAATTTCTCTTGCTTGGTGGTCTTGGCAAGCACTTCTAAATTAAAGTCATATCTCTATTAAATTACAAGCGGACAGCAATATTTTGGTATCTCCGAAAGCAAGTCGGGGTTAATTGCTTACCCTATGTATTAGCGCCTCGGTCGCTTTCCTGCGATTCAGGAGGATAAATATAGAGATAAAATGAAAACAACGAATCCTCCGAGAAGTTCACTCTCTTTTGCTACATTCGCTGTGTCCCATTACGTTTACGTGTCGACCGACACAGCACTCTTCTTGCTATGCATATATACAGAATTCGTCGAGCCGAGACTTCTGGGTGCAGCAACTGTGGTCCCGAACCACAATAAATCTTCCATCTCGTGCTAGACTGCCCTGTTCTTGATTATTCACATTTTAACTTTGCTGCCGACTTTCGAGAAGGTAAAAAAAACACATTCTAGCTCACTACAAACAATTTCTTTGATACAAGTTACACTAGGATAACGGTGACGAGATTCTTATATTTCATATGGGCGTTAATCTTAAGGCCCGTTTCCACAACGAGCGTGGAAAAAAGCATTCTTTGTTTCTTTTATTGATCTTGGATTAAAACGAGCGATTAAAATTGAAGCGAGCGCAAAAAAAAATCATAAGACAAACAAAGAATGCTCTTTTCCACGTTCGTAGTGGAAACGAGCCTTTAGTGTTTTGTCTTTATTTCACAATTGTTGGTACTTGTAATTTATTACCAGTGACGTAATATGTAAGAAACTTATATTTTAGAATATCGATATGTTTAAAATCCATACAGTGGTGAGAGAATTTATGTTTTCATAAACTTAGTTGAACGAATTCATTAACCAAAAAAAATAAGGTTTTGTCATTAAAGTCGTTAAAACGAATCGCTAGTTAAAAAACTTCAAATTTCATTTGTACATACTTGACACCATAAAACTTTCCTCACTTTTTATTTTTGCTTTGCTGTTGAGGAATGAAACGATTTCCGATTTGTTTCCCGACAGTTGAATTTTTCAAATTAACTTCAATAGTTCTGAAAAAGATTTGTTGTTTACAAAACAAAACTTATTGCTTGATTCAATAAAAAACTGACTTGTTAGTATAGCGTTTGTGACTGGGGAATCTACATTTCAAACTATCTACAATCTGTCGGGCAGTTGCCTGCCTGGTTTGATACTATCAGAACAGAAACCCAAAAAGTGTTGTTTTTCAATTTAAACGTCCAATCAAGAAAAATAGTTTTTCGGGCAGCAGTTTATTTTTCTGTGCAAGTTTCTATGATCGAACCATTTCTTTGTTATTTTAAATTAAATTCATCATATCAGAACACAGTTAAGTCGAGTTTAATTCGAAGATAAACCGATTGGAGTGAGAATAAAAAGAAACAAAATTAGTTCGAATAAGAAAACAAAAAAAAATAAACGGCGGGCAAATTGCAATCGCGAAACCAAAGTTGTTTTATTTAAGTTTCTTTTAATTTGTTAAGGTGCTCGAGATAATCCTAGTTTCTTTTCAATCAACTAATCTTTGTTTTAAACTAACTGTTTTGTTTAATGGAATACCGTGTTTGCAGCGTATTTTATTTGAAACGTTATACGTACATGAGAAAAGGTCACATCACGAATCATGAAAGTTTTTAAATGTCTTTGCAGAATAGATTACGTTCACGATCTCAACTATTAAAGCTGAGTTATAACAAAAATCTTACTTTAGCCTCTCTCCTAAATTCCATCCCAGCAAAGTTTTCTTATTATTCCGCTTCATTTCAGGTCCTTTTTATCATTTTTAACACAACTGTCCAATGTTTCAAGTTGTCACAACCCGTAGATTTTGGAAACCGTGTTTTCGCATATCTACAACCGACTGATTTACTCAATTTCAAAACCTTACCATAGATCCGAAGGTCTCCATATCAATTAAATTAAGTCCACTCGATGCAATCTCTTTCCTTCACTGTTTGCTCACCTGTTATTAATCTCGAGCCCTCCTCAGTTCTCTCCTAAATCTTAAACTTAATTTTATTTGGCCATGATTGAATCACCTACCAACTTCTAACTCACCTCGCTCATTCTGGTTTACAATTCCTTCTTTATATTTTCAACTTTTGGGTCACGGTTTCCAATTTGTTTTTCCAATTTGTTTTTTCAAACATCAATTTCTCTATCGTATCTGGGCAACGTGGTCGAGTGGTTGAAACGTCGGGATTATGATTAACATGGTCTCCGTTCAAAACACACTCGCGCCATTTCGTTGTGTCCTTGGGAAAGACACTGCACAGCAATTTCTCTTGCTTGGTGGTTTTGGCAAGCACTTCTAAATTAAAGTCATATCTCTATTAAATTACAAGCGGACAGCAATATCTTGGTATCTCCGAAAGCAAGTCGGGGTTAATTGCTTACCCTATGTATTAGCGCCTCGGTCGCTTTCCTGCGATTCAGGAGATTAAATATAGAGATAAAATGAAAACAACGAATCCTCCGATAAGCTCACTCTCTTTTGCTACAGTCGCTGTGTCCCATTACGTTTACGTGTCGACCGACACAGCACTCTTCTTGCTATGTATCTATACAGAATTTGTCGAGCCGAGACTTCTTGGTGCAGCAACTGTGGTCCCGAACCACAATAAATCTTCCATCTCGTGCTAGACTGCCCTGTTCTTGATTATTCACAATTTAACTTTGCTGCCGACTTTCGAGAAGATAAAAATAAAAACATTCTAGCTCACTACAAACAATTTCTTTGACACAAGTACACCAGGATAACGGTGACGGATTTTTATATTTCATATGGGCGTTAATCTTATTGGTTTGTCATTATTTCACAATTGTTGGTACTTGTAATTTATTACCAGTCACGTTACATGTAAAAAACTTATATTTTAGAATATCGATATGTTTAAAATCCATACAGTGGTGAGAGAATTTATGTTTTCATAAACTTAGTTGAACGAATTCATTAACCAATAAAATAAGGTTTTGTCATTAAAGTCGTTAAAACGAATCGCTTGATATATGATTTTAACTTTCGTTTATGCATACTTGACACAATAAAACTTTCCTCACTTTTTATTTTTGCTTTGCTGTTGAGGAATGAAACGATTTCCGATTTGTTTCCCGACAGTTGAATTTTTCAAATTAACTTCAATAGTTCTGAAAAAGATTTGTTGTTTACAAAACAAAACTTATTGCTTGATTCAATAAAAAACTGACTTGTTAGTATAGCGTTTGTGACTGGGGAATCTACATTTCAAACTACCTACAATCTGTCGGGCAGTTGCCTGCCTGGTTTGATACTATCAGAATAGAAACCCAACAAGTGTTGTTTTTCAATTAAAACGTCCAATCAAGAAAAATAGCTTTTCGAGCAGCAGTTTATTTTTCTGTGCAAGTTTCTATGATTGAAACATTTCTTTGTTGTTTTAAATTAAATTCATCATATCAGAACACAGTTAAGTCGAGTTTAATTCGAAGATAAACCGATTGGAGTGAGAATAAAAAGAAACAAAATTAGTTCGAATAAGAAAACAAAAAAAAATAAACGGCGGGCAAATTGCAATCGTGAACGCAAAGTTGTTTTATTTGAGTTTCTTTTAATTTGTTAAGGTGCTCGAGATAATCCTAGTTTCTTTTCAATCAACTAATCTTTGTTTTAAACTAACTGTTTTGTTTAATGGAATACCGTGTTTGCAGCGTATTCTATTTGAAACGTTATACGTACATGAGAAAAGGTCACATCACGAATCATGAAAGTTTTTAAATGTCTTTGCAGAATAGATTACGTTCACGATCTCAACTATTAAAGCTGAGTTATAACAAAAATCTTACTTTAGCCTCTCTCCTAAATCCCATCCCAGCAAAGTTTTCTTATTATTCCGCTTCATTTCAGGTCCTTTTTATCATTCTTAACACAACTGTCCAATGTTTCAAGTTGTCACAACCCGTAGATTTTGGAAACCGTGTTTTCGCATATCTACAACCTACTTGTTTAGTCAATTTCAAAACCTTACCATAGTTTCGAAGGTCTCCATATCAATTAAATTAAGTCCACTCGATGCAATCTCTTTCCTTCACTGTTTGCTCACCTGCTATTAATCTCGAAATCTCCTCAGTTCTCTCCCAACTCTTAAACTTAACTTCTTTTGGCCATGATCGAATCACCTACCAACTTCAAACCACCTCGCTCTTTCTGGTCTACAATTCCTTCTTTATATTTTCAACTTTTGGGTCACAGTTTCCAATTTGTTTTTCCAATTTGTTTTTTTCAAACATCAATTTCTCTATCGTATCTGGGCAACGTGGTCGAGTGGTTGAACCGTCGGGTTTATGATTAACATGGTCTCTGTTCAAAACACACTCGCGCCATTTTGTTGTGTCCTTGGGAAAGACACTGCACAGCAATTTCTCTTGCTTGGTGGTTTTGGCAAGCACTTCTAAATTAAAGTCATATCTCTATTAAATTACAAGCGGACAGCAATATCTTGGTATCTCCGAAAGCAAGTCGGGGTTAATTGCTTACCCTATGTATTAGCGCCTCGGTCGCTTTCCTGCGATTCAGGAGGATAAATATAGAGATAAAATGAAAACAACGAATCCTCCGAGAAGTTCACTCTCTTTTGCTACATTCGCTGTGTCCCATTACGTTTACGTGTCGACCGACACAGCACTCTTCTTGCTATGTATCTATACAGAATTCGTCGAGCCGAGACTTCTTGGTGCAGCAACTGTGGTCCCAAACCACAATAAATCTTCCATCTCGTGCTAGACTGCCCTGTTCTTGATTATTCACAATTTAACTTTGCTGCCGACTTTCGAGAAGATAAAAAAAAACACATTCTAGCTTACTACAAACAATTTCTTTGATACAAGTTACACCTGGATAATGGTGACGGATTTTTATATTTTATATGGGCGTTAATCTTATTGGTTTGTCATTATTTCACAATTGTTGGTACTTGTAATTTATTACTAGTGACGTTACATGTAAGAAACTTATATTTTAGAATATCGATATTTTTAAAATCCATAGAGTGGTGAGAGAATTTATGTTTTCATAAACTTAGTTGAACGAATTCATTAGCCAAAAAAAATAAGGTTTTGTCATTAAAGTCGTTAAAACGAATCGCTAGTTAAAAAACTTCAAATTTCATTTGTGCATACTTGACACAATAAAACTTTCCTCACTTTTTATTTTTGCTTTGCTGTTGAGGAATGAAACGATTTCCGATTTGTTTCCCGACAGTTGAATTTTTCAAATTAACTTCAATAGTTCTGAAAAAGATTTGTTGTTTACAAAACAAAACTTATTGCTTGATTCAATAAAAAACTGACTTGTTAGTATAGCGTTTGTGACTGGGGATCTACATTTCAAACTATCTACAATCTGTCGGGCAGTTGCCTGCCTGGTTTGATACTATCAGAACAGAAACCCAACAAGTGTTGTTTTTCAATTTAACGTCCAATCAAGAAAAATAGTTTTTCGGGCAGCAGTTTATTTTTCTGTGCAAGTTTCTATGATTGAAACATTTCTTTGTTATTTTAAATTAAATTCATCATATCAGAACACAGTTAAGTCGAGTTTAATTCGAAGATAAACCGATTGGAGTGAGAATAAAAAGAAACAAAATTAGTTCGAATAAGAAAACAAAAAAAAATAAACGGCGGGCAAATTGCAATCGTGAACGCAAAGTTGTTTTATTTGAGTTTCTTTTAATTTGTTAAGGTGCTCGAGATAATCCTAGTTTCTTTTCAATCAACTAATCTTTGTTTTAAACTAACTGTTTTGTTTAATGGAATACCGTGTTTGCAGCGTATTCTATTTGAAACGTTATACGTACATGAGAAAAGGTCACATCACGAATCATGAAAGTTTTTAAATGTCTTTGCAGAATAGATTACGTTCACGATCTCAACTATTAAAGCTGAGTTATAACAAAAATCTTACTTTAGCCTCTCTCCTAAATCCCATCCCAGCAAAGTTTTCTTATTATTCCGCTTCATTTCAGGTCCTTTTTATCATTCTTAACACAACTGCCCAATGTTTCAAGTTGTCACAATCAGTAGATTTTGGAAACCGTGTTTTCGCATAACTACAACCTACTTGTTTAGTCAATTTCAAAACCTTACCATAGTTTCGAAGGTCTCCATATCAATTAAATTAAGTCCACTCGATGCAATCTCTTTCCTTCACTGTTTGCTCACCTGTTATTAATTTCGAGCCCTCCTCAGTTCTCTCCCAACTCTTAAACTTAACTTCTTTTGGCCATGATCGAATCACCTACCAACTTCTAACTCACCTCGCTCTTTCTGGTCTACAATTCCTTCTTTATATTTTCAACTTTTGGGTCACGGTTTCCAATTTGTTTTTCCAATTTGTTTTTTTCAAACATCAATTTCTCTATCGTATCTGGGCAACGTGGTCGAGTGGTTGAACCGTCGGGTTTATGATTAACATGGTCTCTGTTCAAAACACACTCGCGCCATTTTGTTGTGTCCTTGGGAAAGACACTGCACAGCAATTTCTCTTGCTTGGTGGTCTTGGCAAGCACTTCTAAATTAAAGTCATATCTCTATTAAATTACAAGCGGACAGCAATATTTTGGTATCTCCGAAAGCAAGTCGGGGTTAATTGCTTACCCTATGTATTAGCGCCTCGGTCGCTTTCCTGCGATTCAGGAGATTAAATATAGAGATAAAATGAAAACAACGAATCCTCCGAGAAGTTCACTCTCTTTTGCTACATTCGCTGTGTCCCATTACGTTTACGTGTCGACCGACACAGCACTCTTCTTGCTATGTATCTATACAGAATTCGTCGAGCTGAGACTTCTTGCTGCAGCAACTGTGGTCCCGAACCACAATAAATCTTCCGTCTCGTGCTAGACTGCCCTGTTCTTGATTATTCACAATTTAACTTTGCTGCCGACTTTCGAGAAGATAAAAATAAAAACATTCTAGCTTACTACAAACAATTTCTTTGATACAAGTTACACCAGGATAACGGTGACGAGATTTTTATATTTCATATGGGCGTTAATCTTATTGGTTTATCTTTATTTCACAATTGTTGGTACTTGTAATTTATTACCAGTGAGTGTTACATGTAAGAAACTTATATTTTAGAATATCGATATTTTTAAAATCCATACAGTGGTGAGAGAATTTATGTTTTCATAAACATAGTTGAACGAAGTTCATTAACCAATAAAATAAGGTTTTGTCATTAAAATCGTTAAAACGAATCGCTAGTTAAAAAACTTCAAATTTCATTTGTGCATACTTGACACAATAAAACTTTCCTCACTTTTTATTTTTGCTTTGCTGTTGAGGAATGAAACGATTTCCGATTTGTTTCCCGACAGTTGAATTTTTCAAATTAACTTCAATAGTTCTGAAAAAGATTTGTTGTTTACAAAACAAAACTTATTGCTTGATTCAATAAAAAACTGACTTGTTAGTATAGCGTTTGTGACTGGGGAATCTACATTTCAAACTATCTACAATCTGTCGGGCAGTTGCCTGCCTGGTTTGATACTATCAGAATAGAAACCCAAAAAGTGTTGTTTTTCAATTAAAACGTCCAATCAAGAAAAATAGTTTTTCGAGCAGCAGTTTATTTTTCTGTGCAAGTTTCTATGATTGAAACATTTCTTTGTTATTTTAAATTAAATTCATCATATCAGAACACAATTAAGTCGAGTTTAATTCGAAGATAAACCGATTGGAGTGAGAATAAAAAGAAACAAAATTAGTTCGAATAAGAAAACAAAAAAAAAATAAACGGCGGGCAAATTGCAATCGTGAACGCAAAGTTGTTTTATTTAAGTTTTTTTAAATTTGTTAAGGTGCTCGAGATAATCCTAGTTTCTTTTCAATCAACTAATCTTTGTTTTAAACTAACTGTTTTGTTTAATGGAATACCGTGTTTGCAGCGTATTCTATTTGAAACGTTATACGTACATGAGAAAAGGTCACATCACGAATCATGAAAGTTTTTAAATGTCTTTGCAGAATAGATTACGTTCACGATCTCAACTATTAAAGCTGAGTTATAACAAAAATCTTACTTTAGCCTCTCTCCTAAATCCCATCCCAGCAAAGTTTTCTTATTATTCCGCTTCATTTCAGGTCCTTTTTATCATTCTTAACACAACTGCCCAATGTTTCAAGTTGTCACAATCAGTAGATTTTGGAAACCGTGTTTTCGCATATCTACAACCTACTTGTTTAGTCAATTTCAAAACCTTACCATAGTTTCGAAGGTCTCCATATCAATTAAATTAAGTCTACTCGATGCAATCTCTTTCCTTCACTGTTTGCTCACCTGCTATTAATCTCGAAATCTCCTCAGTTCTCTCCCAACTCTTAAACTTAACTTCTTTTGGCCATGATCGAATCACCTACCAACTTCTAACTCACCTCGCTCTTTCTGGTCTACACTTCCTTCTTTATATTTTCAACTTTTGGGTCACGGTTTCCAATTTGTTTTTCCAATTTGTTTTTTTCGAACATCAATTTCTCTATCGTATCTGGGCAACGTGGTCGAGTGGTTGAACCGTCGGGTTTATGATTAACATGGTCTCTGTTCAAAACACACTCGCGCCATTTTGTTGTGTCCTTGGGAAAGACACTGCACAGCAATTTCTCTTGCTTGGTGGTCTTGGCAAGCACTTCTAAATTAAAGTCATATCTCTATTAAATTACAAGCGGACAGCAATATCTTGGTATCTCCGAAAGCAAGTCGGGGTTAATTGCTTACCCTATGTATTAGCGCCTCGGTCGCTTTCCTGCGATTCAGGAGGATAAATATAGAGATAAAATGAAAACAACGAATCCTCCGAGAAGTTCACTCTCTTTTGCTACATTCGCTGTGTCCCATTACGTTTACGTGTCGACCGACACAGCACTCTTCTTGCTATGTATCTATACAGAATTCGTCGAGCCGAGACTTCTTGGTGCAGCAACTGTGGTCCCGAACCACAATAAATCTTCCATCTCGTGCTAGACTGCCCTGTTCTTGATTATTCACAATTTAACTTTGCTGCCGACTTTCGAGAAGATAAAAAAAACACATTCTAGCTTACTACAAACAATTTCTTTGATACAAGTTACACCAGGATAACGGTGACGAGATTTTTATATTTCATATGGGCGTTTATCTTATTGGTTTGTCATTATTTCACAATTGTTGGTACTTGTAATTTATTACTAGTGACGTTACATATAAGAAACTTATATTTTAGAATATCGATATGTTTAAAATCCATACAGTGGTGAGAGAATTTATGTTTTCATAAACATAGTTGAACGAAGTTCATTAACCAATAAAATAAGGTTTTGTCATTAAAGTCGTTAAAACGAATCGCTAGTTAAAAAACTTCAAATTTCATTTGTGCATACTTGACACCATAAAACTTTCCTCACTTTTTATTTTTGCTTTGCTGTTGAGGAATGAAACGATTTCCGATTTGTTTCCCGACAGTTGAATTTTTCAAATTAACTTCAATAGTTCTGAAAAAGATTTGTTGTTTACAAAACAAAACTTATTGCTTGATTCAATAAAAAACTGACTTGTTAGTATAGCGTTTGTGACTGGGGAATCTACATTTCCAACTATCTACAATCTGTCGGGCAGTTGCCTGCCTGGTTTGATACTATCAGAATAGAAACCCAAAAAGTGTTGTTTTTCAATTTAAACGTCCAATCAAGAAAAATAGTTTTTCGAGCAACAGTTTATTTTTTCGTGCAAGTTTCTATGATTGAAACATTTCTTTGTTATTTTAAATTAAATTCATCATATCAGAACACAGTTAAGTCGAGTTTAATTCGAAGATAAACCGATTGGAGTGAGAATAAAAAGAAACAAAATTAGTTCGAATAAGAAAACAAAAAAAAATAAACGGCGGGCAAATTGCAATCGTGAACGCAAAGTTGTTTTATTTAAGTTTCTTTTAATTTGTTAAGGTGCTCGAGATAATCCTAGTTTCTTTTCAATCAACTAATCTTTGTTTTAAACTAACTGTTTTGTTTAATGGAATACCGTGTTTGCAGCGTATTCTATTTGAAACGTTATACGTACATGAGAAAAGGTCACATCACGAATCATGAAAGTTTTTAAATGTCTTTGCAGAATAGATTACGTTCACGATCTCAACTATTAAAGCTGAGTTATAACAAAAATCTTACTTTAGCCTCTCTCCTAAATCCCATCCCAGCAAAGTTTTCTTATTATTCCGCTTCATTTCAGGTCCTTTTTATCATTCTTAACACAACTGCCCAATGTTTCAAGTTGTCACAACCCGTAGATTTTGGAAACCGTGTTTTCGCATATCTACAACCTACTTGTTTAGTCAATTTCAAAACCTTACCATAGTTTCGAAGGTCTCCATATCAATTAAATTAAGTCCACTCGATGCAATCTCTTTCCTTCACATTTTGCTCACCTGTTATTAATTTCGAGCCCTCCTCAGTTCTCTCCCAACTCTTAAACTTAACTTCTTTTGGCCATGATCGAATCACCTACCAACTTCTAACTCACCTCGCTCATTCTGGTCTACAATTCCTTCTTTATATTTTCAACTTTTGGGTCACGGTTTCCAATTTGTTTTTCCAATTTGTTTTTTTCAAACATCAATTTCTCTATCGTATCTGGGCAACGTGGTCGAGTGGTTGAACCGTCGGGTTTATGATTAACATGGTCTCTGTTCAAAACACACTCGCGCCATTTTGTTGTGTCCTTGGGAAAGACACTGCACAGCAATTTCTCTTGCTTGGTGGTCTTGGCAAGCACTTCTAAATTAAAGTCATATCTCTATTAAATTACAAGCGGACAGCAATATCTTGGTACCTCCGAAAGCAAGTCGGGGTTAATTGCTTACCCTATGTATTAGCGCCTCGGTCGCTTTCCTGCGATTCAGGAGATTAAATATAGAGATAAAATGAAAACAACGAATCCTCCGAGAAGTTCACTCTCTTTTGCTACATTCGCTGTGTCCCATTACGTTTACGTGTCGACCGACACAGCACTCTTCTTGCTATGTATCTATACAGAATTCGTCGAGCCGAGACTTCTTGGTGCAGCAACTGTGGTCCCGAACCACAATAAATCTTCCATCTCGTGCTAGACTGCCCTGTTCTTGATTATTCACAATTTAACTTTGCTGCCGACCTTCGAAAAGATAAAAATAAAAACATTCTAGCTTACTACAAACAATTTCTTTGATACAACTTACACCAGGATAACGGTGACGAGATTTTTATATTTCATATGAGCGTTAATCTTATTGGTTTATCTTTATTTCACAATTGTTGGTACTTGTAATTTATTACCAGTGACGTTACATATAAGAAACTTATATTTTAGAATATCGATATGTTTAAAATCCATACAGTGGTGAGAGAATTTATTTTTTCATAAACTTAGTTGAACGAAGTTCATTAACCAATAAAATAAGGTTTTGTCATTAAAATCGTTAAAACGAATCGCTAGTTAAAAAACTTCAAATTTCATTTGTGCATACTTGACACCATAAAACTTTCCTCACTTTTTATTTTTGCTTTGCTGTTGAGGAATGAAACGATTTCCGATTTGTTTCCCGACAGTTGAATTTTTCAAATTAACTTCAATAGTTCTGAAAAAGATTTGTTGTTTACAAAACAAAACTTATTGCTTGATTCAATAAAAAACTGACTTGTTAGTATAGCGTTTGTGACTGGGGAATCTACATTTCCAACTATCTACAATCTGTCGGGCAGTTGCCTGCCTGGTTTGATACTATCAGAATAGAAACCCAAAAAGTGTTGTTTTTCAATTTAAACGTCCAATCAAGAAAAATAGTTTTTCGAGCAACAGTTTATTTTTTCGTGCAAGTTTCTATGATTGAAACATTTCTTTGTTATTTTAAATTAAATTCATCATATCAGAACACAGTTAAGTCGAGTTTAATTCGAAGATAAACCGATTGGAGTGAGAATAAAAAGAAACAAAATTAGTTCGAATAAGAAAACAAAAAAAAATAAACGGCGGGCAAATTGCAATCGTGAACGCAAAGTTGTTTTATTTAAGTTTCTTTTAATTTGTTAAGGTGCTCGAGATAATCCTAGTTTCTTTTCAATCAACTAATCTTTGTTTTAAACTAACTGTTTTGTTTAATGGAATACCGTGTTTGCAGCGTATTCTATTTGAAACGTTATACGTACATGAGAAAAGGTCACATCACGAATCATGAAAGTTTTTAAATGTCTTTGCAGAATAGATTACGTTCACGATCTCAACTATTAAAGCTGAGTTATAACAAAAATCTTACTTTAGCCTCTCTCCTAAATCCCATCCCAGCAAAGTTTTCTTATTATTCCGCTTCATTTCAGGTCCTTTTTATCATTCTTAACACAACTGCCCAATGTTTCAAGTTGTCACAACCCGTAGATTTTGGAAACCGTGTTTTCGCATATCTACAACCTACTTGTTTAGTCAATTTCAAAACCTTACCATAGTTTCGAAGGTCTCCATATCAATTAAATTAAGTCCACTCGATGCAATCTCTTTCCTTCACATTTTGCTCACCTGTTATTAATTTCGAGCCCTCCTCAGTTCTCTCCCAACTCTTAAACTTAACTTCTTTTGGCCATGATCGAATCACCTACCAACTTCTAACTCACCTCGCTCATTCTGGTTTACAATTCCTTCTTTATATTTTCAACTTTTGGGTCACGGTTTCCAATTTGTTTTTCCAATTTGTTTTTTCAAACATCAATTTCTCTATCGTATCTGGGCAACGTGGTCGAGTGGTTGAAACGTCGGGATTATGATTAACATGGTCTCCGTTCAAAACACACTCGCGCCATTTCGTTGTGTCCTTGGGAAAGACACTGCACAGCAATTTCTCTTGCTTGGTGGTTTTGGCAAGCACTTCTAAATTAAAGTCATATCTCTATTAAATTACAAGCGGACAGCAATATCTTGGTATCTCCGAAAGCAAGTCGGGGTTAATTGCTTACCCTATGTATTAGCGCCTCGGTCGCTTTCCTGCGATTCAGGAGATTAAATATAGAGATAAAATGAAAACAACGAATCCTCCGATAAGCTCACTCTCTTTTGCTACAGTCGCTGTGTCCCATTACGTTTACGTGTCGACCGACACAGCACTCTTCTTGCTATGTATCTATACAGAATTTGTCGAGCCGAGACTTCTTGGTGCAGCAACTGTGGTCCCGAACCACAATAAATCTTCCATCTCGTGCTAGACTGCCCTGTTCTTGATTATTCACAATTTAACTTTGCTGCCGACTTTCGAGAAGATAAAAATAAAAACATTCTAGCTCACTACAAACAATTTCTTTGACACAAGTACACCAGGATAACGGTGACGGATTTTTATATTTCATATGGGCGTTAATCTTATTGGTTTGTCATTATTTCACAATTGTTGGTACTTGTAATTTATTACCAGTCACGTTACATGTAAAAAACTTATATTTTAGAATATCGATATGTTTAAAATCCATACAGTGGTGAGAGAATTTATGTTTTCATAAACTTAGTTGAACGAATTCATTAACCAATAAAATAAGGTTTTGTCATTAAAGTCGTTAAAACGAATCGCTTGATATATGATTTTAACTTTCGTTTATGCATACTTGACACAATAAAACTTTCCTCACTTTTTATTTTTGCTTTGCTGTTGAGGAATGAAACGATTTCCGATTTGTTTCCCGACAGTTGAATTTTTCAAATTAACTTCAATAGTTCTGAAAAAGATTTGTTGTTTACAAAACAAAACTTATTGCTTGATTCAATAAAAAACTGACTTGTTAGTATAGCGTTTGTGACTGGGGAATCTACATTTCAAACTACCTACAATCTGTCGGGCAGTTGCCTGCCTGGTTTGATACTATCAGAATAGAAACCCAACAAGTGTTGTTTTTCAATTAAAACGTCCAATCAAGAAAAATAGCTTTTCGAGCAGCAGTTTATTTTTCTGTGCAAGTTTCTATGATTGAAACATTTCTTTGTTGTTTTAAATTAAATTCATCATATCAGAACACAGTTAAGTCGAGTTTAATTCGAAGATAAACCGATTGGAGTGAGAATAAAAAGAAACAAAATTAGTTCGAATAAGAAAACAAAAAAAAATAAACGGCGGGCAAATTGCAATCGTGAACGCAAAGTTGTTTTATTTGAGTTTCTTTTAATTTGTTAAGGTGCTCGAGATAATCCTAGTTTCTTTTCAATCAACTAATCTTTGTTTTAAACTAACTGTTTTGTTTAATGGAATACCGTGTTTGCAGCGTATTCTATTTGAAACGTTATACGTACATGAGAAAAGGTCACATCACGAATCATGAAAGTTTTTAAATGTCTTTGCAGAATAGATTACGTTCACGATCTCAACTATTAAAGCTGAGTTATAACAAAAATCTTACTTTAGCCTCTCTCCTAAATCCCATCCCAGCAAAGTTTTCTTATTATTCCGCTTCATTTCAGGTCCTTTTTATCATTCTTAACAGAACTGCCCAATGTTTCAAGTTGTCACAACCCGTAGATTTTGGAAACCGTGTTTCCGCACATCTACAACCGACTGGTTTATTACATTTCAAAACCTTACCATAGTTTCGAAGGTCTCCATATCAATTAAATTAAGTCCACTCGATGCAATCTCTTTCCTTCACATTTTGCTCACCTGCTATTAATCTCGAAATCTCCTCAGTTCTCTCCCAACTCTTGAACTTAATTTTATTTGGTCCTGATTGTCTCAAGCGGATTGCAATACGTTGGTATCTCCGGAAGCAGGTGGGCTAATTGCTTGCCCTAGTTATAGCGCCTTCGTCGTTTTCCTGTGAGTCACGAGAATAAATATAGAGATAAAAAGATAAAAAAAAGGTACCAACTTCTATTTCATCTCGCTCATTCTGGTCTACAATTCCTTATTTATATCTTCGATATATCTTGGTCCACAGACATCTTCCCATCAGCCTGGAAACAATTTATACTCATCTCTATTTTTGAATCTGACAAGCCCTCTGACTCATGCTCCTCCTAGGGTGTTATCTGTTTTATTTTCTGTACTTCAAAACTCTTCAAAAGAATGATTCTTGGACAACTCACCTACTTTCTTGAGTATAATAATATTCTCACACCCGTTCAAGCTGATTTCAGACCAGGTTCTCCTCCATTCACAGTTGAACGCAGACTTCTCTTAATAATCTAAACCAGGCGCAAGTGCTGTCCTGTTGATTTTTTGAAAGCGTCTAATTCGGTCTGGCCCTTCTTTCTAAGCTATTTTCGTTGGTCATCTGCTCTGTTTTATCGATTGTATACGTTCTTATCTTTCAAATCGCCGTTCAAAAGTCCGTTTCTGTAATTTCTTTGGTTATATTTTTTGTTTGCGTAGAGATGTCCTTCAAAGATCAGTTCTCGGAACGGTCCTGTTTTCTCTTTATATTAATGATCTTCCTGCTTTTCGTATTTCAAATGTATAAGTTACTGTTTACGCTAGCGAGTAACTATGGCCGTCCAGACTTCCCTCAACAAACTGGTGGAGCGTTCCTCTTTGGGGCGTTTTTCCTCTTAGCATCGTCCAATCTTCAAATGTGTGTCATTCTTTAGCATAGTGCCTTACCAATTTAGTCTCAAACCCATTTTATCAATTCTCAACATCCGGCTTTGCTTTAACCCAAAACCAACTTTTTTCGTTGTAATCTTTGACCGAACTTTTCTTTTCAAACATCACGTTCTATCTGTACGGAATAAGTTTTACAAGCGATTTCGTGCCTTCTCCTCTTTATTGCCACAGCTTCTTGGGCCTCTTTTGAAGAATCCTTCTGTACTTTATATAAACCATTTTATCGACCTATTCTTTCCTACGCTTCCCAGGCTGGTTTCTCTTTTCGTCTTACACTCATATCACTTCCGTGCGAAGAATGCACAGATCTTTTTTGAGTCATCACAGATTGTCTGTCATCTACTCCGATTGCTCTCTTACATCCAGAAGCGCTTCTCCGACTACTTTGTGTCACTCTCACTCATCATATTTACTCATACTTTATATGTTTTTTAAACTACCTACATAATTTCCTCTAGTCTCTTTAGCCCACCGTGTTCCTAATATTTGTCTTAAAATAAAACGTGGAGTTCTTTTTCCAGATCTTATTACCTCACCCCCAAACTTCAATTATCCTGGAAATCTTTAATCGTATGTCCTCTTAAAACATCCTTCGTCTTACTCCTCCAATCACTCAATCTCAACCATCTTTCTTCAACACACTCTCGTAACGACTCTCTTTACTTTAGCAATGCATCCGCTTTATCCCATGTATCTACACTCCCACACTGCAAGATTATTGCTTGGACTGATGACTCGGTTATTAAAAGGTTAGGCAAGGGGGAATAGGGATTCATATTAACTGTACTAAATGCATAACTGCTGCCTTTTTCTGTTTTTTGGCCAACCGTGGCCTTCCCGTTATATCGCCGAGATTAATGCCATTTTTCATGCTCTCGAACTGTGCATCTCTCATTCCTTGTCCTAATATTATCAAACCGTGCCACATTCTCCGACTCCCAATTTATCATGACAACTTTCTTCACTGAAAACTAATCTCTACTTAATTTTTCATGAACATCTCGTCACTTCTCTTTTGCGGGCAACAACTCAGCAGACACTTTTGCTATAAAAATTGTGCTACTTGAGCTCCTCCACCATACCACTCTACTTGTCACCTCTTATTTCCTACCAACACCTATCCTTCTATAGCATTTTGTGACACGGTTTCCAATCTGTTTCTTTCAAACATCAATTTCTCTATCGTATCTCGGCAGTGTGGTTGAGCAGTTACAGCGCCGGGTTTATAATTATCATGGTCTCTGTTCAAAATCCACTCGCGCCATTTTGTTGTGTCCTTGGGAAAGACACTCCACGGCAATTTCTCTTGCTTGGTGGTCTTGGCAAGCACTTCTAAATTAAAGTCATATCTCTATTAAATTACAAGCGGACAGCAATATCTTGGTATCTCCGGAAGCAAGTCGGGGTTAATTGCTTACCCTATGTATTAGCGCCTTTGTCGCTTTCCTGCCAGTCAGGAGGATAAATATAGAGATAAAATGAAAACAACGAATCCTCCGAGAAGCTTACTGTCCTTTGCTACAGTCGCTGTGTCCCATTACGTTTACGTGTCGACCGATACAGCACTCTTCTTGCTATGTATCTATACAGAATTCGTCGAGCCGAGACTTCTTGGTGCAGCAACTGTGGTCCCAAACCATAAGAAATCTTCCATCTCGTGCTAGACTGCCCTGTTCTTGATTATTCACAATTTAACTTTGCTGCCGACTTTCGAGAATAGAAAAAAAACACATTCTAGCTTACTACAAACTATTTCTTTGATACAAGTTACACCAGGATAACGGTGACGAGATTTTTATATTTCATATGGGCGTTAATCTAACTATTTTGTCTTTATTTCACAATTGTTGGTACTTGTAATTTATTACCAGTGACGTTACATATAAGAAACTTATATTTTAGAATATCGATATGTTTAAAATCCATACAGTGGTGAGAGAATTTATGTTTTCATAAACTTAGTTGAACGAAGTTCATTAACCAAAAAAATTAGGTTTTGTCATTAAAGTCGTTAAAACGAATCGCTAGTTAAAAAACTTCAAATTTCATTTGTGCATACTTGACACCATAAAACTTTCCTCACTTTTTATTTTTGCTTTGCTGTTGAGAAATGAAACGATTTCCGATTTGTTTCCCGACAGTTGAATTTTTCAAATTAACTTCAATAGTTCTGAAAAAGATTTGTTGTTTACAAAACAAAACTTATTGCTTGATTCAATAAAAAACTGACTTGTTAGTATAGCGTTTGTGACTGGGGAATCTACATTTCCAACTATCTACAATCTGTCGGGCAGTTGCCTGCCTGGTTTGATACTATCAGAACAGAAACCCAACAAGTGTTGTTTTTCAATTTAAACGTCCAATCAAGAAAAATAGTTTTTCGAGCAACAGTTTATTTTTTCGTGCAAGTTTCTATGATTGAAACATTTCTTAGTTATTTTAAATTAAATTCATCATATCAGAACACAGTTAAGTCGAGTCTAATTCGAAGATAAACCGATTGGAGTGAGAATAAAAAGAAACAAAATTAGTTCGAATAAGAAAACAAAAAAAAAATAAACGGCGGGCTAATTTCAATCGCGAAACCAAAGTTGTTTTATTTAAGTTTCTTTTAATTTGTTAAGGTGCTCGAGATAATCCTAGTTTCTTTTCAATCAACTAATCTTTGTTTTAAACTAACTGTTTTGTTTAATGGAATACCGTGTTTGCAGCGTATTCTATTTGAAACGTTATACGTACATGAGAAAAGGTCACATCACGAATCATGAAAGTTTTTAAATGTCTTTGCAGAATAGATTACGTTCACGATCTCAACTATTAAAGCTGAGTTATAACAAAAATCTTACTTTAGCCTCTCTCCTAAATCCCATCCCAGCAAAGTTTTCTTATTATTCCGCTTCATTTCAGGTCCTTTTTATCATCCTTAACACAACTGTCCAATGTTTCAAGTTGTCACAACCCGTAGATTTTGGAAACCGTGTTTTCGCATATCTACAACCTACTTGTTTACTCAATTTCAAAACCTTACCATAGTTTCGAAGGTCTCCATATCAATTAAATTAAGTCCACTCGATGCAATCTCTTTCCTTCACTGTTTGCTCACCTGTTATTAATCTCGAGCCCTCCTCAGTTCTCTCCTAAATCTTAAACTTAATTTTATTTGGCCATGATTGAATCACCTACCAACTTCTAACTCACCTCGCTCATTCTGGTTTACAATTCCTTCTTTATATTTTCAACTTTTGGGTCACGGTTTCCAATTTGTTTTTCCAATTTGTTTTTTTCAAACATCAATTTCTCTATCGTCTCTGGGCAACGTGGTCGAGTGGTTGAACCGTCGGGATTATAATTAACATGGTCTCTGTTCAAAACACACTCGCGCCATTTCGTTGTGTCCTTGGGAAAGACACTGCACAGCAATTTCTCTTGCTTGGTGGTCTTGGCAAGCACTTCTAAATTAAAGTCATATCTCTATTAAATTACAAGCGGACAGCAATATCTTGGTATCTCCGAAAGCAAGTCGGGGTTAATTGCTTACCCTATGTATTAGCGCCTCGGTCGCTTTCCTGCGATTCAGGAGATTAAATATAGAGATAAAATGAAAACAACGAATCCTCCGATAAGCTCACTCTCTTTTGCTACAGTCGCTGTGTCCCATTACGTTTACGTGTCGACCGACACAGCACTCTTCTTGCTATGTATCTATACAGAATTCGTCGAGCCGAGACTGTTTCGTGCAGCAACTGTGGTCCCGAACCACAATAAATCTTCCATCTCGTGCTAGACTGCCCTGTTCTTGATTATTCACAATTTAACTTTGCTGCCGACTTTCGAGAAGATAAAAATAAAAACATTCTAACTCACTACAAACAATTTCTTTGATACAAGTACACCAGGATAACGGTGACGAATCTGTATATTTCATATGAGCGTTAATCTTATTGGTTTGTCATTATTTCACAATTGTTGGTACTTGTAATTTATTACCAGTGACGTTACATGTAAGAAACTTATATTTTAGAATATCGATATTTTTAAAATCCATACAGTGGTAAGAGAATTTATGTTTTCATAAACATAGTTGAACGAAGTTCATTAACCAAAAAAATTAGGTTTTGTCGTTAAAGTCGTTAAAACGAATCGCTTGATATATGATTTCAACTTTCGTTTATGCATACTTGACACAATAAAACTTTCCTCACTTTTTATTTTTGCTTTGCTGTTGAGGAATGAAACGATTTCCGATTTGTTTCCCGACAGTTGAATTTTTCAAATTAACTTCAATAGTTCTGAAAAAGATTTGTTGTTTACAAAACAAAACTTATTGCTTGATTCAATAAAAAACTGACTTGTTAGTATAGCGTTTGTGACTGGGGAATCTACATTTCAAACTATCTACAATCTGTCGGGCAGTTGCCTGCCTGGTTTGATACTATCAGAACAGAAACCCAACAAGTGTTGTTTTTCAATTTAAACGTCCAATCAAGAAAAATAGTTTTTCGAGCAACAGTTTATTTTTCTGTGCAAGTTTCTATGATTGAAACATTTCTTAGTTATTTTAAATTAAATTCATCATATCAGAACACAGTTAAGTCGAGTTTAATTCGAAGATAAACCGATTGGAGTGAGAATAAAAAGAAACAAAATTAGTTCGAATAAGAAAACAAAAAAAAATAAACGGCGGGCAAATTGCAATCGCGAAACCAAAGTTGTTTTATTTGAGTTTCTTTTAATTTGTTAAGGTGCTCGAGATAATCCTAGTTTCTTTTCAATCAACTAATCTTTGTTTTAAACTAACTGTTTTGTTTAATGGAATACCGTGTTTGCAGCGTATTCTATTTGAAACGTTATACGTACATGAGAAAAGGTCACATCACGAATCATGAAAGTTTTTAAATGTCTTTGCAGAATAGATTACGTTCACGATCTCAACTATTAAAGCTGAGTTATAACAAAAATCTTACTTTAGCCTCTCTCCTAAATCTCATCCCAGCAAAGTTTTCTTATTATTCTGCTTCATTTCAGGTCCTTTTTATCATTCTTAACAGAACTGCCCAATGTTTCAAGTTGTCACAACCCGTAGATTTTGGAAACCGTGTTTTCGCATATCTACAACCGACTGATTTACTCAATTTCAAAACCTTACCATAGTTTCGAAGGTCTCCATATCAATTAAATTAAGTCCACTCGATGCAATCTCTTTCCTTCACTGTTTGCTTATCTGTTATTAATCTCGAAATCTCCTCAGTTCTCTCCTAACTCTTAAACTTAATTTTATTTGGCCATGATCGAATCACCTACCAACTTCTAACTCACCTCGCTCTTTCTGGTCTACACTTCCTTCTTTATATCTTCAAATTTTGGGTCACGGTTTCCAATTTGTTTTTCCAATTTGTTTTTTTCAAACATCAATTTCTCTATCGTATCTGGGCAACGTGGTCGAGCGATTGAACCGTCGGGTTTATGATTAACATTGTCTCCGTTCAAAACACACTCGCGCCATTTTGTTGTGTCCTGGGAAAGACACTGCACAGCAATTTCTCTTGCTTGGTCGTTTTGGCAAGCACTTCTAAATTAAAGTCATATCTTTATTAAATTACAAGCGGACAGCAATATCTTGGTATCTCCGAAAGCAAGTCGGGGTTAATTGCTTACCCTATGTATTAGCGCCTCGGTCGCTTTCCTGCGATTCAGGAGATTAAATATAGAGATAAAATGAAAACAACGAATCCTCCGATAAGCTCACTCTCTTTTGCTACATTCGCTGTGTCCCATTACCGTTTACGTGTCGACCGACACAGCACTCTTCTTGCTATGTATCTATACAGAATTCGTCGAGCCGAGACTGTTTCGTGCAGCAACTGTGGTCCCGAACCACAATAAATCTTCCATCTCGTGCTAGACTGCCCTGTTCTTGATTATTCATAATTTAACTTTGCTGCCGACTTTCGAGCAGATAAAAATAAAACATTCTAGCTCACTACAAACAATTTCTTTGATACAAGTACACCAGGATAACGGTGACGAATCTGTATATTTCATATGGGCGTTAATCTTATTGGTTTGTCATTATTTCACAATTGTTGGTACTTGTAATTTATTACCAGTGACGTTACATGTAAGAATCTTATATTTTAGAATATCGATATGTTTAAAATCCATAGAGTGGTGAGAGAATTTATGTTTTCATAAACTTAGTTGAACGAAGTTCATTAACCAAAATAAATAAGGTTTTGTCATTAAAATCGTTAAAACGAATCGCTTGATAAATGATTTCAACTTTCATTTTTGCATACTTGACACAATAAAACTTTCCTCACATTTTATTTTTGCTTTGCTGTTGAGAAATGAAAAGATTTCCGATTTGTTTCCCGACAGTTGAATTTTTCAAATTAACTTCAATAGTTCTGAAAAAGATTTGTTGTTTACAAAACAAAACTTATTGCTTGATTCAACAAAAAACTGACTTGTTAGTTGATGTAGTATGGAATCGAACTATACTCACCAAAAGACTGTAGTTAGTTTAATTGTTTTGCTTTGATTATTACTTGCTTGTACAGTCAGTAATCAAGAATAATCTTCTTTAACCTAGTTATTTAAGTTGCTTCTTTTGTACAATTTCTCAATTCAGTTATTTTTTATGTAGAGCTTATTGCTAACTTGTATTTAATTGTGTTATATTTCTTCGCAGTGTCTTAAGTTGATTAAACCTAAATTACAGAAAATGTGTTGTTTTAATTAACGGTTCAACTCAATTTAATCAACTTAAGACAGTATGGACATTAAAGATCTTTGTCCCAAAATGTTCGCAGCAGACCCCCTTAGCAAAAATTGCAGGAAGACTGTGGGTTTTCCAATATTCGCTCGGTATTTGCTCAAGACATGCCGACAGCAAACTGGAGAATCACTTGAAGATTATTTTCAGAAACTAAAATCTCTTAGCATAGACTCTAATTTTGCAGCGGTGTCTGCTATTCAGTACAAAGAAGAAGCAGTGAGAGACGTCTTCATTAGTGGGCTAGCACTACCTGATATACGTCAGCGAATTTTAAAAAACCCACAGTTGGATTTGCAAGCAACGTTGGCAATGGCTCGGTTAATAGACACTGCCAGAAATAATTCTCTTCAATTCGACAATGCTATCCCAAGTTCATCAGAATCTTGTACTACTTCAGTAAAATCTGCAAAAGGTAGTCCCCGCACGGACGCAACAGTGGCATTAAGGCATAGGAAGTGCCAATACTGTGGAAACACTTATCACGCTCGGAGATTTTGTCCAGCAAAAGAGGTACAATGCTTTCGGTGTTTAAAAGTTGGACATTTTGCTAAAGTGTGTCGCTCATGTCACTCAGTAGTTAAAAATACATGTGCCACCTTGATGTCAATAAATGAAACGCAAAAAATTGAAGAAGCCAATAAAAGAGTTAACGTACCAGTAACTATTAATGGCAGAAGTGCAAATGCTCTGATCGACACAGGGTCAACGTTAACCCACATTAGCGAAAATTTTAGCAAATTGCTGAAATTACAATTAACGAAATCAAGCCACAAGTTTACTCTCGCAACCAGCGATTCTTATATTCAAAAAGTTTAGGAATCTGTCAAGTAAATTTAAAGCTTCTGGGTCAAGAATACAAAAACGTGTCTGCTACTGTTCTGAAAAATCTCATAACCGACGTTATTTTGGGAAGAGATTTTATGACGCAACATCAAAGCATCAACATCAACTTCGGAGGCGTCAAACCCACACTACAATTAGGTGCTTTGTAAGCCGTAAAAACATCTACTCCTGTCAAGTTATTTCTTTTTCTTCACAATGATTGTCGACCTATTGCTACTAAAGAGCGACGCTACTCGTGGCAGGACAAATCTTTCATTTCAGAAATAAAATGGCTGTTGGCTGATGGCCTTATCGAACCAAGTAACTCGCCATGGAGAAATCACAAAAAAAACGAATGGTGATTGATTACAGTCGGACAATTAATAAATGTACCTTTGTCGATTCATATCCATTGCCCAAGATGCATGATGTGGTTCAAAAAGTTGCGCAGTATAAAGTCTATTCGACATTGGACATGTCTAGTGCCTACCACCAAGTTGAAATACCTGCCTGTGATAGAATGTACACCGCCTTTCAAGCCGAAGGATCGCTTTGGCAATGGAAAAGAATTCCTTTCGGATTGATGAATGGAGTCCCATGTTTCCAAAGGATTATTGATGAAATAATTAAAAGTAACAAATGCACGGGTACGTACGCTTATCTGGACAACATCACAGTTGGAGGAAAAACACAGGAGGAACACGATGCTAATTTAGAAAAGTTTTTAAAGGTAGCTAAAAATTGCAATTTAACCTTGAATAAAGACAAGTGTGTTTATTCTGCTAAGTGTATTAACTTGCTGGGTTATCTAATCAACAGCGGTTCTTTGAAGCCTGACCCAGCACGTGTCGAGACATTGTTAAAACTTTCTCCGCCACGGAACAGCAAGGAGCTGCAGCGAGTTGTGAGACTGTTCGCCTACTACGCCCAGTGGATTGGAAAATACTCAACCTTTAATCAATAACTGTTGCTTTCCATTAACAGGCAGTGCTTTGGAAACCTTCAAACTTCTGAAGTCAGAATTGGCGGACGTCTCTCTGGGGGTCATTGACAAAAAGGAACAGTTTGTTGTAGAGACAGATGCTTCTAATGTAGCACTTTCTGCTACTCTAAATCAAAATAATCGACCCGTAGCATTTTTTTCTAGATCTCTGACTAAAAGTGAGCTTCAACACTCCAGTGTGGAAAAGGAAGCGGCTGCTATAGTGGAAGCAGTCCGCAAGTGGAGCCATTTTTTGGAAGCTCGTCGTTTCAAACTAATCACAGACTAGCGTTCGATTGCCTTCATGTTTGATGGCAAGAATCACGGAAAAATTAAAAATGCAAAAATATTGCGTTGGCGAATAGAACTTTCGCAGTTCGACTACGAAATCGTGTATCGTGTGGGTGAGTTTAATACTGCACCTGATGTGTTGTCTCGAATGTATTGTGCTCAAATTTCGCTCAATCAATTGTATGAAGTTCATTTAAGTCTGTGCCATCTTGGGGTTACCCGAATGTATCATTATGTTCGCGCTAAGAACTTACCTTATTTGCTTGATGAAGTAAGAAAAATGACCGCTTCTTGTAAAATATGCGCTGAAGTAAAACCACGTTTCTACAAACCACCAGACATGCACGTTATCAAGGCCACAAAGCCCATGGAACGACTTAGCATTGATTTTAAGGGTCCTATTGGAAATCTTAATCGTAATAACTATATGCTTACTGTAATAGATGAGTACTCTAGATTTCCGTTCGCATTTGCTTGCTCTAATATTAATGCCGAGACTGTTATTAAGTGTTTGACGCAGTTATTTTCGTTATTTGGGTTGTGTTCATGTATTCATTCGGATAGAGGATCAGCTTTTATGTCAAAAGAGTTTATTGAATTTTTACGAGGCAAAGGTATTGCTTATAGTCGGACATCTGTGTATAACCCTCGTGGTAATGGTCAATGTGAAAAGTACAATGACATAATTTGGTCTGGTGTCAAATTAGCTTTAAAATTGCGAAATTGGCCTTTATCGAAATGGGACGTTGTTTTGATCGATGTATTACATTCCATCCGTTCCTTGCTATGCACGGCTACTAATACAACCCCCCACGAGCGGTTTTTAACGTTTAATTGTCGCTCCACTCTCGGAACCTCTGTTCCTTCTTGGCTGTCTTCTCCTGGACCTGTCTTGTTGAAACGTCATGTCCGAACTAGCAAATACAATCCTCTAGTTGATGAAGTTGAGCTCATCCAAGCTTCTCCTACCCATGCACGCGTGAGGCTACAAAACGGTCGGAAACTCACAGTTTCATTACGAGATGTGGCACCCTTCGGAGAAAAAGAAGTTATCAATGACGTAGGCCTACAACCTTCGAACAACACTGAACTACTTCCTGAAGAAAATTTGAATAAATCCCAATCTTCATCAGACAAAGTTGTGACAGATTCTTCAGCGGAAAATGAACCAGAAAATATTCCTGAAGAACAGGTTTTACGTCCTTCCACCCGAGAACGGCGTCCGCCAGATCGCCTTATTTATTATCATGAACACATGCGCTAATCTTAAGGGTGGGGTGAATGATGTAGTATGGAATCGAACTATACTCACCAAAAGACTGTAATTAGTTTAATTGTTTCGCTTTTATTATTACTCGCTTGTACAGTCAGTAATCAAGAATAATCTTCTTTAATCTAGTTATTTAAGTAACATTTTATTGTTTTAATTAACGGTTCAACTCATTAGTATAGCGTTTGTGACTGGGGGGACTACATTTCAAACTATCTACAATCTGTCGGGCAGTTGCCTGCCTGGTTTGATACTATCAGAATAGAAACCCAACAAGTGTTGTTTTTCAATTTGAACATCCAATCAAGAAAAATAGTTTTTTGAGCAACAGTTTATTTTTCTGTGCAAGTTTCTATGATTGAACCATTTCTTTGTAATTTTAAATTAAATTCATCATATCAGAACACAGTTAAGTCGAGTTTAATTTGAAGATAAACCGATTGGAGTGAGAATAAAAAGAAACAAAATTAGTTCGAATAAGAAAACAAAAAAAATAAACGGCGGGCAAATTGCAATCGCGAAACCAAAGTTGTTTTATTTGAGTTTCTTTTAATTTGTTAAGGTGCTCGAGATAATCCTAGAAATCCTTTCAATCAACTAATCTTTGTTTTAAACTAACTGTTTTGTTTAATGGAATACCGTGTTTGCAGCGTATTCTATTTGAAACGTTATACGTACATGAGAAAAGGTCACATCACGAATCATGAAAGTTTTTAAATGTCTTTGCAGAATAGATTACGTTCACGATCTCAACTATTAAAGCTGAGTTATAACAAAAATCTTACTTTAGCTTCTCTCTCCTAAATCCCATCCCAACAAAGTTTTCTTATTATTCTGCTTCATTTCAGGTCCTTTTTATCATCCTTAACAGAACTGCCCAATGTTTCAAGTTGTCACAACCCGTAGATTTTGGAAACCGTGTTTTCGCATATCTACAACCTACTTGTTTAGTCAATTTCAAAACCTTATAAATTAAGTCCACTCGATGCAATCTCTTTCCTTCACTGTTTGCTCACCTGTTATTAATCTCGAGCCCTCCTCAGTTCTCTCCTAACTCTTGAACTTAATTTTATTTGGCCATGATCGAATCACCTACCAACTTCTAACTCACCTCGCTCCTTCTGGTCTACAATTCCTTCTTTATATCTTCAAATTTTGGGTCACGGTTTCCAATTTGTTTTTCCAATCTATTTTTTTTCGAACATCAATTTCTCTATCGTATCTGGGCAACGTGGTCGAGTGGTTGAACCGTCGGGTTTATGATTAACATGGTCTCCGTTCAAAACACACTCGCGCCATTTTGTTGTGTCCTCCACAGCAATTTCTCCTGCTTGGTGGTCTGGGCAAGCACTTCTAAATTAAAGTCATATCTTTATTAAATTACAAGCGGACAGCAATATCTTGGTATCTCCGAAAGCAAGTCGGGGTTAATTGCTTACCCTATGTATTAGCGCCTCGGTCGCTTTCCTGCGAGTCAGGAGATTAAATATAGAGATAAAATGAAAACAACGAATCCTCCGATAAGCTCACTCTCTTTTGCTACAGTCGCTGTGTCCCATTACGTTTACGTGTCGACCGACACAGCACTCTTCTTGCTATGTATCTATACAGAATTCGTCGAGCCGAGACTGTTTCGTGCAGCAACTGTGGTCCCGAACCACAATAAATCTTCCATCTCGTGCTAGACTGCCCTGTTCTTGATTATTCATAATTTAACTTTGCTGCCGACTTTCGAGCAGATAAAAATAAAACATTCTAGTTTACTACAAACTATTTCTTTGATACAAGTACACCAGGATAACGGTGACGAATCTGTATATTTGATATGGGCGTTAATCTTAGTGTTTTGTCTTTATTTCACAATTTTTGGTACTTGTAATTTATTACCAGTGACGTTACATATAAGAAACTTATATTTTAGAATATCGATATGTTTAAAATTCATAGATTGGTAAGAGAATTTATGTTTTTATAAACTTAGTTGAACGAATTCATTAACCAAAAAAATAAGGTTTTGTCATTAAAGTCATTAAAACGAATCACATTTTATTATTAATAATTGATAAATGATTTCAACTTTCATTTATGCATACTTGACACAATAAAACTTTCCTCACATTTTATTTTTGCTTTGCTGTTGAGAAATGAAAAGATTTCCGATTTGTTTCCCGACAGTTGAATTTTTCAAATTAACTTCAATAGTTCTGAAAAAGATTTGTTGTTTACAAAACAAAACTTATTGCTTGATTCAATAAAAAACTGACTTGTTAGTATAGCGTTTGTGACTGGGGAATCTACATTTCCAACTATCTACAATCTGTCGGGCAGTTGCCTGCCTGTTTTTATACTATCAGAATAGAAACCCAACAAGTGTTGTTTTTCAATTTGAACATCCAATCAAGAAAAATAGTTTTTTGAGCAACAGTTTATTTTTCTGTGCAAGTTTCTATGATTGAACCATTTCTTTGTTATTTTAAATTAAATTCATCATATCAGAACACAGTTAAGTCGAGTTTAATTCGAAGATAAACCGATTGGAGTGAGAATAAAAAGAAACAAAATTAGTTCGAATAAGAAAACAAAGAAAAATAAACGGCGGGCAAATTTCAATCGTGAACGCAAATTTTTTTATTCGAGTTTCTTTTAATTTGTTAAGGTGCTCGAGATAATCCTAGTTGCTCTTCAACTAACTAGTTTCTGTTTCAAACTAACTGTTTTGTTTAATGGAATACCGTGTTTGCAGCGTATTCTATTTGAAACGTTATACGTACATGAGAAAAGGTCACATCACGAATCATGAAAGTTTACGCTAGCGAGTAACTATGGCCGTCCAGACTGCCCTCAACAAACTGGTGAAGTGTTCCTCTTTGGGGCGTTTTTCGTCTTAGCATCGTCCAATCTTTAAATGTGTGTCATTCTTCAGCCTAGTGCCTTACCGATTTAGTTTAAACCCATTTTATCAATTCTCAACATCCGACTTTGCTTTAACCCAAAACCAACTTTTTTCGTTGTAATCTTTTCTTTTCAAACATCACGTTGTATCTGTACGGAATAAGTTTCACAAGTGATTTCGTGCCTTCTCTTCTCTGCCTCAGTTTTTTTGGGTCCCTTTCAAAGAATCCTTCTGTACTTTATATAAACCATTTTATCGCCTTTTTCTTTACTATGTCTTTTCAAGCTGGTTGCTGCGGAGAATGCACAGATCCTTTTTGAGTTATCACAGATTTTCTGTCATCTACTCCGATTGCTCTCTTACATCCAGAAGCGCTTCTCCGACTACTTTGTGTCACTCTCACCCATCAATTTTACTCATATTTTATATGTTCTTTAAACTACCTACATAATTTCTTCTAGTCTCTCTTGCCCACTATGTTCCTAATACTTGTCCTAAAATAAAAACGTGGAGTTCTTTTTCCAGATTTTATTACCTCTACCCCAAACTTCAATTATCCTGCAAATCTTTAATCTTATGTCCTCTTCAAACCTCTCTGGTCTTACTCCTCCAATCACTCAATCTCAACCATCTATCTTCCCCATGTTCTCGTAATGATTCTCATTAATTTAGCAATGCAGCCGCTTTATCCCATGTATCTACACTCCCACACTGCAAGATTATTGCTTGGACTGATGACTCGGTTATTAAAAGGTTAGGCAAGGGGAAATAGGAATTCATATTAACTGTACTAAATGCATAACTGCTGCCTTTTGATGTAGTATTGAATCGAACTATACTCACTAAAAGACTGTAATTAGTTTAAATGTTTCGCTTTTATTGTTACACGTTTGTACAGTCTGTAATCAAAGAATAATCTTCTTAATTGAGTTATTTAAGTTGCTTCTTTTGTACAATCTCTCAGTTCAGCTATTCTTTATGTAGAGTTTATTGTTAACTTGTATTTAATTGTGTTATATTTCTCTGCAGCGTCTTAAGTTGATTAAACCTAAATTACAGGAAATGTGTTGTTTTAATAAACGGTTCAACTCACCTTTCTCTCTTTTTTGGCCAAACCGTGGCCTTCCAGTTATATCGCCGAGACTCATGACATTTTTCATGCTCTCGAACTGTGTATCCCTCATTCCTTGTCTTGGTATTATCAAACCGTCGCCTCATTCTCCGACTCCCAATCTATCATGACAACTTTCTTCACTAAAAATTAATCTCTACTTAGTTTTTCATGAATATCTGGTCACTTCTTTTTTGCGGGCAACAACTTAGTAGACACTTTTGCTAAAAATATGCTACTTAAGCTCCTCCACCATACCACTCTCCCTTTTACCTCTTATTTTTTACCAACGCCTTTTCTCAGTAGCAGTTGGAGACACGTTATCCAATCTGTTTTTTTTTAAACAAAAATTTCTCTATCGGAGTGTTTTTCAACCTTTTTTCCTTCCCGACCATTTTATGCATTGAATGCATTTTTCGGTGCACTAAATGAAATTTAATAATGACTTAATAAAATAAACAACACAACAACAATTTATTCACTTTCAATTTTTCTCAGTGCTTTAGCAGGGCCTGCTGAGATGAGCACAAAATTGATATTCGGTCTGGAACTGCAGAAAGACAAACGCGAAACTCTTGTTCAACAGTTTTCAATCGTTCTCGTTAACTTTTATAACACTCATGGTTGCAAAACTCATCTCCCAAAGATAATTTGTTGAAAATGGAAGCAAAGTCAAAATAGCTTTATTTGCCACAATAGGAAACTCCTTAGAAGACATCATCCAAAAACCTTCCAAAGGTAGGTCGGAAAATCTAAATCTTAACGTGCGATCTTGTCGGAGTTAAACAAATTCCTCTTGCTTTTGTACCATCATCACTTTGTCAAATGATGTTGCTGAGCTGCAAGGATCCCTGACCCAGTCAATGTGTTCTGTGGTAACTGAAGGGAAATAAAAAGATAATTTTTCCTGAAGATTTTTTTAATGTTTTTCTATTGTATCGCATAGAGCAGCAATGTTCACATTTCTCTGACATTTTTGGGTAAGTGAAAACATATCAAGAACTGTATTTTTTACACATTGTTGCCAAAGCTGCATCTTTGAACGAAATCTATTTATTTTGTCTGTGCTTGTCAGAATATTTTCATTTTGGCCTTGCATCCGGATGTTTAATTCATTTAAATGTTGCAAAATGCCAGCCATGTATGCTGACTTTGCACACCAATCATCACATGCCAGCAGGTTTGCCTCATTAAAGCCTTTATCAGTTAAAAATATCTTTAGCTCATTTTTCAATTGACGTAAACGAACTAAGACTTTTCCCCGTGACAACCATCCGACTTCCGTGTGAAGCAGTAAAGCTGTGTATTCTGCTTCCATTTCTTCGCATTAAGCATGAAATATGCGACTTTTTAGTAATCTTGTTTTGACACAATTAACCATTATCAACACAGCATCAAGCACAGAAGCTAGATTTATTTGCTGGCAAAGTTTTTGCAACCAAGGCTTCTCGGTGCAAAAAGCAATGTGTATAAATGATAGCTGGATTTTTCTCCTTAACTCTGCTAACAAATCCTTTGTGACGTCCGACCATGGCTGCTGCTCCATCGGTACAGACACTTATACATTTCTTCCATTCAATTCTTTCTTGTTCAAAATAATCCGATGCAACTTGAAATATTTCTTCCCCAGCTGTGTTCTTTGGCAGCCTCTTGAAAAACAAAAAGTTTTCTCTGATAGAATCTCCATCCACAAAACGTACGTTTGTCAAGAGTTGAGCATGTCCACTAATGTCTGTGGACCCATCAACTTCTAGTGAAAATTTTCCGCTGATACATACCTTTTCCACAACAACTTTTTTAATGTCTGCAGACAGTCTTTGATCCGTCTGGCAATCGTGTTATCTAAAAAGAGAATTTTACTTACTGCTTTCACTGCGTCAGGACCAAGCATCTCATTTGCAATAATCGTACAAGCCGGTAGTATTGTTGTCTCTGCTGCAGTATGTGGCTGCTTTGACTTAGCTACGAGCTCAGCTACAAGGTAGCTCACTTTTAGAGCTTTTTCGGACACTACTGATACTCGTTTCATGAAATTCACTTGCTTTTCATTATCTTTACAGAGGAGAACAAAACAATCTTTTTTCTTGTTTTGAAATGATGGATGGTTTGATTCCAAATGGCGCTTCAGCTTGGCTGGAACTATGGCAATTTTGCACAGCCTTTTCCCACATAGGAAAGATAATGGGACCGGGCAGTCAGATCACCACAGAACGTAAATCCAAACGAAAGGTAATCATTACGGTATTGTCTCATCACCGGTTTTTCTGTCTATTTATTGTTACTAAAACTAGCCTGTTCATTTTCACACTTTCTTTTCAAATATCTATCCATTATTCTCAGTTTAAGCTTTAATCCTAAACAAATTTTGAAACTGTTTGCAGTCTATTTGTAGCACTATTGCAGTAATAAGTTCCAGTAGTGCAAAATCACTTATTCATTTTTTTACAGTGTAAGGCAAGCTAAGCTCACACTCAAATAGTTACAATTGCATTATACTAAAGCACTAAAAGGCCCACGCAGTTAAACTATTCTTATTACAGAAAAATTAATGAAACAAATCAAGTTGACTAGTAACAATGAATGAAACAAAAAAACTACTTTATAAAAGAAAACATATTTATGCCTATTGCGTTAAATTAGTGATTTTTGACAGTTGTTTGACAAAACACTTATCAAATTTCCTGCAAAACACCGGTTCAAAGTCACTGCTCTATTGTATCCTCGAAAAAACTTACTCGTGTCGACCGACACAACACTCTTCTTGCTATGTATCTATACAGAATTCGTCGAGCCGAGACTTTTTCATACAGCAACTCTGGCCCCGAACCACAATAAATCTTCCATCTCGTGCTAGACTGCCCTGTTCTTGATTATTCACAATTTAACTTTGCTGCCGACTTTCGAACAGATAAAAATAAAACATTCTAGTTTACTACAAACTATTTCTTTGATACAAGTACACCACGATAACGGTGACGAATCTGTATATTTGATATGGGCGTTAATCTTATTGGTTTGTCATTATTTCACAATTTTTGGTACTTGTAATTTATTACCAGTGACGTTACATGTAAGAAACTTATATTTTAGAATATCGATATGTTTAAAATCCATAGAGTGGTGAGAGAATTTATGTTTTCATAAACTTAGTTGAACGAAGTTCATTAACCAAAAAAATAAGGTCTTGTCATTAAAGTTGTTAAAACGAATCGCTTGATAAAAGACTTCAAATTTCATTTGTGCATACTTGACACAATAAAACTTTCCTCACTTTTTATCTTTGCTTTGCTGTTGAGGAATGAAAAGATATTTGGTTTGTTGAGCGACAGTTGAATTTTTCAAATTAACTTCAATTGTTCTGAAAAAGATTTGTTGTTTACAAAACAAAACTTATTGCTTGATTCAACAAAAAACTGACTTATTAGTATAGCGTTTGTAACTCCGAAGGCTACATCTACAATCTGTCGGGCAGTTGCCTGCCTGGTTTGATAATATCAGAATAGAAACCCAACAAGTGTTGTTTTTCAATTTGAACATCCAATCAAGAAAAATAGTTTTTCGAGCAACAGTTTATTTTTCTGTGCAAGTATCTATGATTGAACCATCTCTTTATTATTTTAAATTAAATTCATCATATCAGAACACAGTTAAGTCGAGTCTAATTCGAAGATAAACCGATTGGAGTGAGAATAAAAAGAAACAAAATTAGTTCGAATAAGAAAACAAAGAAAAATAAACGGCGGGCAAATTTCAATCGCGAAAGCAAAGTTGTTTTATTTAAGTTTCTTTTAATTTGTTAAGGTGCTCGAGATAATCCTAGTTGCTCTTCAACCAACTAGTTTTTGTTTCAAACTAACTGTTTTGTTTAATGGAATACCGTGTTTGCAGCGTATTCTATTTGAAACGTTATACGTACATGAGAAAAGGTCACATCACGAATCATGAAAGTTTTTAAATGCCTTTGAAGAATAGATTACGTTCACGATCTCAAATATTAAAGCTGAGTTATAACAAAAATCTTACTTTAGCCTCTTTCCTAAATCCCATCCCAACAAAGTTTTCTTATTATTCCGCTTTATTTCAGGTACTTTTTATCATCCTTAACAGAACTGCCCAATGTTTCAAGTTGTCACACCCCGTAGATTTTGGAAACCGTGTTTTCGCATATCTACAACCTACTTGTTTAGTCAATTTCAAAACCTTACCATAGTTTCGAGGGTCTCCATATCAATTAAATTAAGTCCACTCGATGCAATCTCTTTCCTTCACTGTTTGCTCACCTGTTATTAATCTCGAGCCCTCCTCAGTTCTCTCCTAAATCTTGAACTTAATTTTATTTGGTCCTGATCGAATCACCTACCAAATTTTAACTCACCTAGCTCCTTCTGGTCTACAATTCCTTATTTATATCTTCGATATATCTTGGTCCACACTCACCTTCCCATTAGCCTGGAAACAATTTATCGTCATCTCTATTTTTGAATCTGACAAGCCCTCTGACTCACGTTCCTCCTAGGGTGTTATCTGTTTTATTTTCTGTACTTCAAAACTCTTCAAAAGAATGATTCTTAAACAATTTATCTACTTTCTTGAGTACAATAATATTTTCACACCCGTTCAAGCTGATTTCAGACCAGATTCTCCTCCACTCACAGGCGACCGCAGATTCCTCTCAATAATCTAAACCAGGCGCAAGAGCTGTCCTGTTGATTTTTTGAAAGCGTCTGATTCGGTCTGGCCCTTCTTTCTAAGTTATTTTCGTTGGTCATCTGCTCTGTTTTATCGATTGTATACGTTCTTATCTTTCAAATCGCCATTCAAAAGTCCGTTTCTGTAATTTCTTTGGTCATCCTTTTCGTTTGTGTAGAGATGTCCTTCAAGGCTCAGTTCTCGGGCGGTCCTGTTTTCTCTTTATATATTAATGATCTTCCTGCTTTTCGTATTTCAAATGTATAAGTTACTGTTTACGCTAGCGAGTAACTATGGCCGTCCAGACTTCCCTCAACAAACTGGTGGAGCGTTCCTCTTTGGGGCGTTTTTCCTCTTAGCATCGTTAAATCTTCCAATGTGTGTCATTCTTCAGCCTAGTGCCTTACCGATTTAGTCTTAAACCCATTTTATCAATTCTCAACATCCGACGTTTTTTTAACTTAAAACCAACTTTTTTTCATTGTAATCTTTGACCGAACTTTTTTTTCAAACATCACGTTCTATCTGTACGGAATAAGTTTCACAAGTGATTTCGTGCCTTCTCCTCTTCATTACATCAGCTTCTTGGGCCTCTTTTAAAAAATCCTTCTGTACTTTATATAAACCATTTTATCGACCTATTCTTTCCTACGCTTCCCAGGTTGGCTTCTCTTTTCGTCTTCCATTCATATTAGTTCCGTGTGAAGAATGCACATATCTTTTTTGAGTCATCACAGATTGTCTGTCATCTACTCCGATTACTCTCTTACATCCAGAAGCATTTCTCGGACCACTTTGTGTCACTCTCACCCATCAATTTTACTCATATTTTATATGTTCTTTAAACTACCTACATAATTTCCTCTAGTCTCTCTTGCCCACCATGTTCCTAATATTTGTCTTAAAATAAAAACGTGGAGTTCTTTTTCCAGATTTTATTACCTCAACCCCAAACTTCAATTATTTTGCAAATCTTTAATCTTATGTTCTCTTCAAACCTCTCTGGTCTTACTCCTCCAATCACTCCGTCTCAACCATCTATCTTCCCCATGTTCTCGTAACGACTCTCTTTACTTTAGCAATGCAGCCGCTTTATCCCATCTATCTACAGTCCCACATTGCAAAATTATAGCTTGGACTGATGACTCGGTTATTAAAAGGTTAGGCAAGGGGGAATAGGGATTCATATTAACTGTACTCTCTCTTTTTTGGCCGAACCGTGGCCTTTCAGTTATATCGCCGAGACTCATGACATTTTTCATGCTCTCGAACTGTGCATCTCTTATTCCCTGTTATGATATTATCAAACCGTCACCTCATTCTCCGACTCCAAATCAATCATGACAATTTTCTTCACTGAAAACTAATCTCTACTTAATTGTTCATGAACATCTGCTCACTTCTTTCTTCCAGGCAACAACTTAGCAGACAAGTTTGCTAAAAATTATGCTACTTAAGCTTCTTCACCATACCACTCTCCCTTTTACATCTTATTTCCTACCAACGCCTATCCCTCTATAACAGCTGACTCCGAGAAGCTCACTCTCTCGCTGCAGTCGTTGTGTCCTCTTATTTCTACGTGTTGACCGACACAACAATCTTGCTATGTACTTATACAGAATTCGTCGAGCCGAGACTGTTTCGTACAGCAACTCTGGTCCCGAACCACAATAAATCTTCCATCTCGTGCTAGACTGCCCTGTTCTTGATTATTCACAATTTAATATTGCTGCCGACTTTCGAGCAGATAAAAATAAAACATTCTAGCTCACTACATAAAATTTCTTTGATACAAGTACACCACGATAACGGTGACGAGATTTTTATATTTCATATGAGCGTTAATCTTAGTGTTTTGTCTTTATTTCACAATTTTTGGTACTTGTAATTTATTACCAGTGACGTTACTTGTAAGAATCTTATATTTTAGAATATCGATATGTTTAAAATTCATAGAGTGGTGAGAGAATTTATGTTTTCATAAACTTAGTTGAACGAAGTTCATTAACCAAAAAAATAAGGTCTTGTCATTAAAGTCGTTAAAACGAATCGCTTGATAAAAGACTTCAAATTTCATTTGTGCATACTTGACACAATAAAACTTTCCTCACTTATTATTTTTGCTTTGCTGTTGAGAAATGAAAAGATATTTGGTTTGTTCCGCGACGTTTGAATTTTTCAAATTAACTTCAATTGTTCTGAAAAAGATTTGTTGTTTAAAAAACAAAACTTATTGCTTGATTCAACAAAAAACTGACTTGTTAGTATAGCGTTTGTATCTCCGGGGGCTACATCTACAATCGGTCGAGCAGTTACCTACCTGGTTTGATAATATCAGAATAGAAACCCAAAAAGTGTTGTTTTTCAATTTAAACGTCCAATCAAGAAAAATAGTTTTTCGAGCAACAGTTTATTTTTCTGTTAAAGTTTTTATAATTCAACCATTTCTTTGTAATTTTAAATTAAATTCATCATATCAGAACACAGTTAAGTCGAGTTTAATTCGAAGATAAACCGATTGGAGTGAACATAAAAAAAAAAAAAAATTAGTTCGAATAAGAAAACAAAGAAAAATAAATGGCGGGCAAATTTCAATCGCGAAACCAAAGTTGTTTTATTTAAGTTTCTTTTAATTTGTTAAGGTGCTCGAGAAAATCTTAGTTTCTCTTCAACCAACTAGTTTTTGTTTCAAACTAACTGTTTTGTTTAATGGATTACCGTGTTTGCAGCGTATTCTATTTGAAACGTTATACGTACATGAGAAAAGGTCACATCACGAATCATGAAAGTTTTTAAATGCCTTTGAAGAATAGATTACGTTCACGATCTCAAATATTAAAGCTGAATTACAGAAAAAATCTTACTTTAGCCTCTCTCCTAAATCCCATCCCAACAAAGTTTTCTTATTATTCCGCTTTATTTCAGGTACTTTTTATCATCCTTAACAGAACTGCCCAATGTTTCAAGTTGTCACACCCCGTAGATTTTGGAAACCGTGTTTTCGCATATCTACAACCTACTTGTTTAGTCAATTTCAAAACCTTACCATAGTTTCGAAGGTCTCCATATCAATTAAATTAAGTCCACTCGATGCAATCTCTTTCCTTCACTGTTTGCTCACCTGTTATTAATCTCGAACCTTCCTCAGTCCTCTCCCAACTCTTAAACTTAACTTCTTTTGGCCATGATCGAATCACCTACCAACTTCTAACTCACATCAGATAAAATGATAAAATGAAACCTCCGATAAGCTTATTGTCCTTTGCTACAGTCGCTCTTTCCTCTTATATTGACGTGTCCACCGACACAACACTCTTCTTGCTATGTATCTATACAGAATTCGTCGAGCCGAGACTGTTTCGTACAGCAACTGTGGTCCCGAACCACAATAAATCTTCCATCTCGTGCTAGACTGCCCTGTTCTTGATTATTCACGATTTAACTTTGCTGCCGACTTTCGAACAGATAAAAAATAAAACATTCTAGTTTACTACAAACTATTTCTTTGATACAAGTTACACCAGGATAACGGTGACGAGATTTTTATATTTCATATGATAATATGATTTTTATATTTCATATGTTAATCTTATTGTTTTGTCTTTATTTCACAATTGTTGGTACTTGTAATTTATTACTAATGACGTTACATGTAAGAAACTTATATTTTAGAATATCGATATGTTTAAAATCCATAGAGTGGTGAGAGAATTTATGTTTTCATAAACTTAGTTGAACAAAGTTCATTAACCAAAAAAATAAGGTCTTGTCATTAAAGTCGTTAAAACGAATCGCTTGATAAATGATTTCAAATTTCATTTGTGCATACTTGACACAATAAAACTTTCCTCACTTTTTATCTTTGCTTTGCTGTTGAGGAATGAAACGATTTCCGATTTGTTTCCCGACAGTTGAATTTTTCAAATTAACTTCAATTGTTCTGAAAAAGATTTGTTGTTTACAAAACAAAACTTATTGCTTGATTCAATAAAAAACTGACTTGTTAGTATAGCGTTTGTGACTGGGGAATCTACATTTCAAACTATCTACAATCTGTCGGGAAGTTGCCTGCCTGGTTTGATAATATCAGAATAGAAACCCAACAAGTGTTGTTTTTCAATTTGAACATCCAATCAAGAAAAATAGTTTTTTGAGCAACAGTTTATTTTTCTGTGCAAGTTTCTATGATTGAAACATTTCTTTGTTATTTTAAATTAAATTCATCATATCAGAACACAGTTAAGTCGAGTCTAATTCGAAGATAAACCGATTGGAGTGAGAATAAAAAGAAACAAAATTAGTTTGAATAAGAAAACAAAGAAAAATAAACGGCGGGCAATTTCACTCCCTAAAGCAAAGTTGTTTTATTTAAGTTTCTTTTAATTTGTTAAGGTGCTCGAGAAAATCTTAGTTTTTCTTCAACTAACTAGTTTCTGTTTCAAACTAACTGTTTTGTTTAATGGAATACCGTGTTTGCAGCATATTCTACTTCAACCGTTAAACAAGACAAAAGATCACATCACGAATCATGAAAGTTTTTAAATGCCTTTGAAGAATAGATTACGTTCACGATCTCAAATATTAAAGCTGAGTTATAACAAAAATCTTACTTTAGCCTCTTTCCTAAATCCCATCCCAACAAAGTTTTCTTATTATTCCGCTTCATTTCAGGTCCTTTTTATCATCCTTAACAGAACTGCCCAATGTTTCAAGTTGTCACACCCCGTAGATTTTGGAAACCGTGTTTTCGCATATCTACAACCTACTTGTTTAGTCAATTTCAAAACCTTACCATAGTTTCGAAGGTCTCCATATCAATTAAATTAAGTCCACTCGATGCAATCTCTTTCCTTCACTGTTTGCTCACCTGTAATTAATCTCGAGCCCTCCTCAGCTCTCTCCTAAATCTTGAACTTAATTTTATTTGGTCCTGATTGACTCAAGCGGACTGCAATACCTTGGTACCTCCGGAAGCAGGTGGGCTAATTGCTTGCCCTAGTTATAGCGCCTTCGTCGCTTTCCTGCGAGTCACGAGAATAAATATAGAGATAAAAATAAAAAAAACCTACCAACTTCTAATTCATCTCGCTCATTCTGGTCTACAATTCCTTATTTATATCTTCGATATATCTTGGTCCACAGACATCTTCTCATCAGCCTGGAAACAATTTATCGTCATCTCTATTTTTGAATCTGACAAGCCCTCTGACTCACGTTCCTCCTAGGGTGTTATCTGTTTTATTTTCTGTACTTCAAAACTCTTCAAAAGAATGATTCTTGGACAATTTATCTACTTTCTTGAGTACAATAATATTTTCACACCCGTTCAAGCTGATTTCAGACCAGGTTCTCCTCCATTCACAGTCGATCGCAGACTCCTCTCAATAATCTAAACCAGGCGCAAGAGCTGTCCTGTTGATTTTTTGAAAGCGTCTGATTCGGTCTGGCCCTTCTTTCTAAGTTATTTTCGTTGGTCATCTGCTCTGTTTTATCGATTGTATACAATTTTATCTTTCAAATTGCCATTCAAAAGTCCGTTTCTGTAATTTCTTTGGTCATCCTTTTCGTTTGTGTAGAGATGTCCTTCAAGGCTCAGTTCTCGGGCGGTCCTGTTTTCTCTTTATATTAATGATCTTCCTGCTTTTCGTATTTCAAATGTATAAGTTACTGTTTACGCTAGCGAGTAACTATGGCCGTCCAGACTTCCCTCAACAAACTGGTGGAGCGTTCCTCTTTGGGGCGTTTTTCCTCTTAGCATCGTCAAATCTTCCAATGTGTGTCATTCTTCAGCCTAGTGCCTTACCGATTTAGTCTTAAACCCATTTTATCAATTCTCAACATCCGACTTTGCTTTAACCCAAAACCAACTTTTTTCGTTGTAATCTTTGACCGAACTTTTTTTTCAAACATCACGTTCTATCTGTACGGAATAAGTCACAAGCGATTTCGTGCCTTCTCCTCTTTATTGCATCAGCTTCTTGGGACCCCTTTAAAGAATTCTTCTGTACTTTATATGAACCATTTTATCGCCTTATTCTTTACTATGACTTTTCAGGCTGGTTTCTCTTTTTGTCTCACACTCATATCACTTCCGTGCATAGAAAGCACAGATCTTTTTTGAGTCATCACAGATTGTCTGTCATCTACTCGATTGTTCTCTTACATCCAGAAGCATTTCTCCGACCACTTTGTGTCACTCTCACCCATCAATTTTACTTATACTTTATATGTTCTTTAAACTACCTACATAATTTCCTCTAGTCTCTCTTGCCCACCATGTTCCTAATATTTGTCTTAAAATAAAAACGTGGAGTTCTTTTTCCAGATTTTATTACCTCAACCCCAAACTTCAATTATTTTGCAAATCTTTAATCTTATGTTCTCTTCAAACCTCTCTGGTCTTACTCCTCCAATCACTCCGTCTCAACCATCTATCTTCCCCATGTTCTCGTAACGACTCTCTTTACTTTAGCAATGCAGCCGCTTTATCCCATCTATCTACAGTCCCACATTGCAAAATTATAGCTTGGACTGATGACTCGGTTATTAAAAGGTTAGGCAAGGGGGAATAGGGATTCATATTAACTGTACTCTCTCTTTTTTGGCCGAACCGTGGCCTTTCAGTTATATCGCCAAGACTCATGACATTTTTCATGCTCTCGAACTGTGCATCTCTTATTCCCTGTTATGATATTATCAAACCGTCACCTCATTCTCCGACTCCAAATCAATCATGACAATTTTCTTCACTGAAAACTAATCTCTACTTAATTGTTCATGAACATCTGCTCACTTCTTTCTTCCAGGCAACAACTTAGCAGACAAGTTTGCTAAAAATTATGCTACTTAAGCTTCTTCACCATACCACTCTCCCTTTTACATCTTATTTCCTACCAACGCCTATCCTTCTATAGCAGTTTGTGACATGGTATACAATCTGTTTTTTTCAAACATCAATTTCTCTATTGTATCTCGGCAGCGTAGTTGAGTAGTTAAGAGCGCCGCGTTTATGATCAACAGAATTTCTGTTCAAAACCCATATGCGTCATTTTGTTTTGTTCTTGGGAAAGACACTCCACGGCAATTTCTCCTGTTTGGTGGTCTGAGCAAGCACTTCTAAATTAAAGTCATATCTCTATTAAATTACAAGCGGACAGCAATATCTTGGTATCTCCGAAAGCAAGTCGGTGTAATTGCTTACCCTATGTATTAGCGCCTCCGTCGCTTTCCTGCGATTCAGGAGATTAAATATAGAGATAAAATGAAAACAACGAATCCTCCGATAAGCTTACTGTCCTTTGCTACAGTCGTTGTGTCCTTTTACGTTTACGTGTCGACCGACACAGCACTCTTCTTGCTATGTATCTATACAGAATTCGTCGAGCCGAGACTGTTTCGTGCAGCAACTGTGGTCCCGAACCACAATAAATCTTCCATCTCGTGCTAGACTGCCCTGTTCTTGATTATTCACGATTTAACTTTGCTGCCGACTTTCGAGCAGATAAAAATAAAACATTCTAGTTTACTACAAACAATTTCTTTGATACAAGTTACACCACGATAACGGTGACGAGATTTTTATATTTCATATGGGCGTTAATCTTAGTGTTTGTCTTTATTTCACAATTCTTGGTACTTGTAATTTATTACCAGTGACGTTACATGTAAGAATCTTATATTTTAGAATATCGATATGTTTAAAATCCATAGAGTGGTGAGAGAATTTATGTTTTCATAAACTTAGTTGAACGAAGTTCATTAACCAAAAAAATAAGGTCTTGTCATTAAAGTCGTTAAAAAGAATCGCTTGATAAAAGACTTCAAATTTCATTTATGCATACTTGACACAATAAAACTTTCCTCACTTTTTATCTTTGCTTTGCTGTTGAGGAATGAAAAGATTTCCGATTTGTTCCGCGACGTTTGAATTTTTCAAATTAACTTCAATTGTTCTGAAAAAGATTTGTTGTTTACAAAGCAAACCTTGTTGCTTGATTCAACAAAAAACTGACTTATTAGTATAGCGTTTGTGACTGGGGAATCTACATTTCAAACTATCTACAATCTGTCGGGAAGTTGCCTGCCTGGTTTAATAATATCAGAACAGAAACCCAACAAGTGTTGTTTTTCAATTTGAACGTCTAATCAAGAAAAATAGTTTTTTGAGCAACAGTTTATTTTTCTGTGCAAGTTTTTACAATTGATCCATTTCTTTATTATTTTAAATTAAATTCATCATATCAGAACACAGTTAAGTCGAGTCTAATTCGAAGATAAACCGATTGGAGTGAGAATAAAAAAAAATAAAATTAGTTGGAATAGAAAAGAAAAATAAACGGCGGGCAAATTTCAATCGCGAAAGCAAAGTTGTTTTATTTAAGTTTCTTTTAATTTGTTAAGGTGCTCGAGATAATCCTAGTTTCTTTTCAATCAACTAATCTTTGTTTTAAACTAACTGTTTTGTTTAATGGATTACCGTGTTTGCAGCGTATTCTATTTTAAACGTTATCCAAGACAAAAGGGCACATCACGAATCATGAAAGTTTTTAAATGCCTTTGCAGAATAGATTACGTTCACGATCTCAAATATTAAAGCTGAATTATCGTCAAATGTGAGTCATCTTTCTTCAGCCTAGTCCTTTACCGATCCAGTCTTAAACCCACTTTATCAATTTTCAACACCCGACTTTGCTTTAACTCAAAACCAACTTTTTTCATTGTAATCTTTGACCGAACTTTTTTTTGCAAACACCACGTTCTATTTGAACGGAATAAGTTTTGTGGATTTTCGTGCCTTGTTTGTTTAGATAGAATTAGGCGTGACGTCATTTGTATTGATAAATGGCTTGACCGCATCGTCATCGGCGCTTCTTCGCGCGAAAATAGCTATGAATGGCTTGACCGTTTTGACGTCTTGGCCTCTTCGGGCAAAAATATATAACTTAAACATCTGAAGAATCAAGAGTAGAAACAAAAAAAACTGGTCTGCTGAAATATTGAAATAATGTTCTGTAATTTGGCCGCAAAAAGTTAATGAGTTTGTTTTTACAAAAAATTTGTACAATTGTGTTGTTTTATATACAGGGTGTTTCACAATTATTGAAACAAAGCAGCAGCTTATAAAACCTTTACCAATGACCTTATTCTTTTTCTGTTTTTAGATTGTCATAGCAAAATTGTTAACATTTTTATACGTTAAACAAAAAATAGCCTAATTATGCCTTGGTCGATGGAGCAGAAGATCTTTTGTGTAAAGACATATTACAAAACGAAGTCTTTCCGGATTGTTCAAGCAAGGTTCAGAAGGAAGTTCAGCTTCAACCAATTTCCAAACAGGAGTCAGATTTTCAAGTTGGTCAAGAAGTTTGAAGCTCATGGCACTTGTGGAGATCGTAGGGTAGCGGGCTCATCACCCTCAGGGCCTCCAATAACAATCTGCACCCCCGACAATGTCAGCAGGGTTCAAGAGTCAGTCGGTCGGAGTCCGAGCAAATCTCTTCGTCGAAGGAGCCAAGAACTTGGCATTTCTGTCTCTTCTGTAAGGCGCATGCTGGTTAAGGATCTACAACTTTATCCATACCGGATCCACATAAAGCATGAACTAACCGAGACTGATAAGGAAAAGAGGGTAGCAATGTGCCAGTGGTTTTCGGAAATGATAGACAATAACGAGGAATTCTTGAATGATGTCTGGTTTTCAGATGAAGCCCACTTCCTTTTGAATGGTCACGTTAACTCTAAAAACTGGGTGTTTTGGGGAAGTAAGAACCCTCACAGAGTCGTTGGACGCCCTTTGCATTTAAAAAAATGCACAGCATGGGTTGCCATTTCCAAGCATGGTATCATCGGACCATTTTTCTTTGAAGATGATCACGGTATTGCAGTAACCGTGACAAAAGACCGCTACGTTCCAGTGCTTGAGCAGTTTTGGGGAGAGCTCAATAAGCGTGAGGACCTTGATGAGAAAGAACAGTGGTTCCAGCAAGATGGTGCCCCTCCTCACACTGCTAATGTCACCATGGCTTGGCTCCGTGAAAAGTTTGGAAAGCGTCTCATCAGCCGCAAAGCTGAAGTGGAATGGGCACCTCACTCGCCTGACCTGAATCCTCCAGATTTCTTCTTGTGGGGGTTCCTCAAGGACAACATTTACCAAGATAACCCACTAACTATTGCAGCTTTGAAAGCAGCCATTACCGAGAACATTCAGACCATTACACAGGAGGAATGTGATCGTGTTATCAACAACTTTGCACGCCGCATTCAAGAATGCCTTCGACAAAACGGTGGACATCTGGAGCATGTAGTCTAGGAATCTTCTTGACATATTATTTCTGATTTGAAGATAAACAGTTTCAGATTATAAAATGTTATCCTTTCACCTTTCAATAAATGTAATCATCATCGTGTTATCATTTAAAATCCTGAATTTGTGCCCAATCGCTTTGTTTCAATAATTGTCTATTTATCTCTATATTTAATCTCTTTAATCATTTAAAATCCTGAATTTGTGCCCAATCGCTTTGGTTCAATAATTCAAAAGGACTCTAACACTCCAATGCCTCGCAGAGAAATCTCTCCTTGTTTAAGCAGTAAAGAAGTTGGCATATGTGTTGTGCCTGATGGCACCAAAAATATTAAGTTTGATTATCCTAATTACTCCAGACATAGTCCTAAGTCATGCATCCATGAAAATAGTCCACAAAAGCATATCAACTCATTTAGCCTCGGTTCTCATCCCTTGAAAGTGAGCACTTTTTACCTAAACTGTCAAATGACCAATTTGAAAGCGATCTATTTGATTACTAGGCATTTGTGTCCAGATATGAGGTTCACATTGCTGAAAGAGTTAATAGACCAGACTTGAGGTTAGCATAGCTACTGCAACATTGCACCAAACACATACATGATAAAGTGAAGCATTATGCATGTGAAAGGAATAAGCAACTGGCTTATGAGGCAGTCTGGAAGGAGCTTTACCAATATCATTAGTAGCCTCGTATCATTAGTACGTGCTGCGAGAAACGACTCACTAGTGTTGGTAAAATTACACAAGCTGACGTAGAGGGTCTTAAGAAGTTAGCTGTGCTACCAAAACGCTGTCTCACTTCATTAAAAGAAACATTAGGACCTACTGCAATTGACTCGGAAGGATTTATTGCCAGCATTGCAAATAAGCTATCGAATGATTTACGTAGGCAATGGGTTTCCGAATCTGTTAAAATATTACACCGCAAAGGTAGAATGGCAAATTTTGCAGACTTCGCCGATTTCGTAAGCATGAAAGCTTTGAAAATAAACTCAGCTTATTACAAGGCAATGTTTACAACTCCAAAACATGAGTCTGGTGCCTGGATTTGAAAAAATAGATCCTTTAACAACGTAACACTCAGTCTTCAGAAACTTCTAAGAAAGGCTGAGTCTGCCAGGTCAGAATCAAAGGAAGTTTCAGAATTTGTGTGCTGTGGAAGGCAACATGACTTGCATGTTCGTGAAGAATTCTGTCGTAAAACTTTTGCCGATAAGAAACACCTTGTGCGTACAAAGCGACTATGTTTTCGTTGTCCTGAAAGGTGGGCATATAATAAAGGAGTGTCGTAGCTCTAAAACTTGCGGCGAGTCGTTATGTAACAGCACTGACCACCATACTTTGTTGCACCACGACCAATTTCCTGTCGAAGATCCGGCGCCAGTCTGTAGTGCCACAAGCGGGATTTTGGTATGCACGTTGATAAAGCGTCAAGTGCTTGTCTTGATATACTTCCGGTTCGTGTGTACCATGGTGGTAACGAAGTATTGACATACGCGTTACTCGATCCGGGCGTATCGATGACATTTTGTGAGCCAGTGTTGGTTGAGAACCTTAGATTGAAAGGTAAGGATTTTACTGTACGTATGTGCGAAACTTCGGTGAAAACTCATACAACCAAGCAGCCAGAGCGCCTTAAGTCAAAATGTTATTCTATGTCTGTCAAGCCATTAGATGCTGAGCGCGAGTTTGAACTTGGAAATGTGGTTGTAGTAAAGCAAATACCTGTTACTGCTTCATGCAGGAATGCGCAAAATGATCTCAAAAGATTTGACCACTTAAAGAATGTAACGTTACCTCAAATACCTAATGTAACTATTACGTTGTTAATTGATAATAATAATTACCTGGCACAATTTCTGTTCGAAGTGCGAGGAACTGTGGTTTAAACACCAGCCCATGTGCAGTAAAGACTCCTCTGGGATGAATTCTGACGGAGCCGAGATCTTGCACTAGTGTAACACTTGCGGAAAGAGGTTGCAGTTTCTTGCTGCGCCATGGTCAACTGCCAGATCATCTGAAAGATGTACTTGATACAATAGTTACGGAAGATGGAGAGATCTTCTCTCGGGATAAAAATGTCGGTATTAAGGATATAGGCAATTTAATGTCGTGGCTGAGGGCAAACACCAAAATCCTAAAGTTTGGATTGAGGTATTCATTGAAAGACGTTGTGTCTTATGAGCTCATGAATAAAGCAATCAAATTTGTTGATGGCCATTTTCAGCTTCCACTATTATGGCGTAATAGTGGAGTGACAATGCCGGATAGTCTGCTCATGGCAAAACGCAGGTGGAAGCCGTTAAAAGATGTTTGAATGGCAATCCAATTCTACAAGTTTGTCTGTTTCTGAAATGCAAGCGCTGTTAGATGAAGGCCACGTCGAAGAGGTGCCACAAGATGATGAAGAGAAATTCTTATCAACCGCAAAAAGGGTGTGGTATGTATCACATCGTTCTGTTTTAAATCCTAGTAAGCCTGGAAAGGTGAAAATAGTATATGACTGTGGCACAGAAAGCCAGGGTACATCGCTAAATGAGGACTTGATGAAAGGTGCCAATTACTTCAATTCCCTGATCGGAGTGTTGTTGCGTTTTCGTGCGGTAAAATTGCGGTAGTGTCGGACATAAAAAATATGTTTGACCAAGTTTGTTATGATCGAAATCACCGAGATACATTACGCTTCCTTTGGTATCCAAATGGGAGGTTTGATCTTAAGCCGTTAAAATATCGAATAAAAGTTTATTTTTTTGGCACAAAACCGTTGCTTAGTTGTGCTGCATTTGTGTTAGTAAGGACAAAGAGTATAGCAAAGACTATCATCCAGATTTTCTACAGTGGTAAGAGAGAATTTCTACGTTGACGATTGTTTGGTCAGTGTAGATGATGCAGAAACAGGAAAGCACTTGGTTAACAACTTGACTAAGTTGTTTTCTAAAGGCGGTTTCCATTTGACAAAGTGGTTGTCAACTTGTAATTCAATTATAAAGAGTATCGCGGTGGAAGAAATGGCGAAGGCGAAAGACGTGATTTGAGTGGAGATGTAAGTGAAATAGTGCTTGCTATGAAGTGGTATGTCGGTGATGATTGTTTTGCGTACGAGGTGACCTGGCCTGAAATGCCTGCCGCTCGTAGGGGCCTTCTTTCCGCTTACAGTTCACTGTTTCACCCTTTGGTAGCGCCTGTTGTTTTGAAAGCTCGTTTGATATTTTGAAGTGTGTGTTTGGGAGGATTAGGATAGGACAACTCTCTTCCCGAAAATGAAGCAGTGCGATGGAAGACCTGGAAGGAGGGGTTAGCCACTTTAAATAAAATTAAAATTGCTCGCTGTCTCAAGCCGTTTGGAGCCTCTTGTGGCACTCGGTTGAATGTATTTGCTGATGCTTTAGCTACGTTAGAGGCTGCTTGTGTTACCTTCGGTCCGATGGAGACGTGATATGCTGCATACTGGCAGGAAAATCTCTGCTCGCTGGGACAAGAGCAAGCATTATTCCAAGACTGGAACTTGGAGCCGCTCTTGATGCAGCAAAACTTACTAAAGCTGTAAAGCGGGAGTTAAAACTAGGTCACTGCCCTTGTACATACTGGACTTATTCAACAATCTTCTTGTTTAGTCTGCATGCAGACTCTAAAAAATTTTCCGTATACTCCCGGAATCAAATTTTGCAGATTCAAGAACAAAATGTGCATAAATGATTGGCCTCATGTACCTACCAAACTTAATCCTGCTGATCACGCCTCTCGAGGTTGCGCCGCAAATCTTCTTATTGGTTCGAACCCATGGTTTGAAGGACCGGAATTCTTAAAAAGACCTCTCAGTGAATGGCCCAAAAAACTCTCTTTTTCCTTGGAGAAGGAAAGTGTCTAGAATAAATTTGACCTCCCAAGAAAGAAAACTTCTGTTATGTTGGCTCACAGCCTGATAGAGCCAGTTATTATCAATTAATTAATCACACATTTTTCTTTGTTAAAAGGGTTGACTTTAGCTACAGTTTAATGAAATGTTAGAAAATATTGATATTAATGCAATACTAAATGAAACTAATACTAATTTAGCATTTAAATTATTAATGGACAGTTATACTGTATATCTACTTTTAACTACTGCTTCCCTTTTTTCAAACAAAATATTGAAAACAAAAATAAGCAGCCATGGTTTGATAATGATCTTTATTTACTAATGCTTAAAAAAACGTTCTTGAAAAATAGGAGTGTTTTAAACAAATCAAACTTCAATAAAGAAAGAAATACATACAATCGCGCCTTACAAGAAAAAAAACAGAGTTATTTTTAGACAAACATTTAAGAAATTAAGTAATAATTTAAGAGAGACCTGGAAAAATATAAACAAGCAATTAGGTAAAGTTAAATCATCAGTATGTTTTTCCATATCCATAAACAATAATTTGGTGAATGACTCTCTCCAGATAACTAATTATTTTAATGACTACTTTGTCAATGTTGCAAATAATTTAGTATCAGATTTACCCAAAACATCTCATAGTTTTCAAACATTTATGCAATCTCCCACATTGAGCACACTTTATCTCTATCCAATTAGTTTAACTGAAATATAAAAACTAATCAGTGACCTTCAGCCTAGAAAAAGTACTGGCATTGATGAAATTCCCCCAACTATTTAAAAAGCACACCAGACAATATATTAATAGCTCTAACACATGTGTTTAATCTTTCGTAAGCTTGTGGTGAATTTATCTCTGACTTTAAAACTGCAAAAGTAGCACCAATTTATAAAAAGGGTAGTGTAACTAATGTATGCAATTATCGCCCAATCAGCTTACTTTGCCCCATGTCCAAAATATTGGAAAAGTTAATATACAATCGTGTAGTATTATTATTCTTAAAAAAACAAAACTTTTTTTATAAATATCAATTTGGCTTCAGAAAAAATCACTCAACTAATCACGCAACTTCATTATTAATTGAAAATATTGCTGAAGCTTTTGAAAACAAAGAACATGTACTAGGCGTATTTCTTCATCTATCTAAAGCAGGGGTGTCCAACACGTGGCACGCGTGCCAAATGTGGCACGCGACAACATTGAAAGTGGCACGCGAGCTCTTGCCATATTTCATAAACATGCTACAATGCAATTTTAAATATCGTTTCATATTTTATTGCTGCAGTATAGTACTAGTAAAATTAGTCTCTGGTTTTCACAGTTTTTGCACGTCTATCCTGATTGAAGACGTGTGAGGTGTGAAACTGAGATACCTGCGAGACCACAGATTAGTTTTGCGCCAGGTGTAAAATATGCTCTAAAAGTCACACGCTCAAAATGCGTTAATTTGATTTTGTAAATAACAAACGTATAAAGGTGCATTTACCGATTGGCAAATTTGCCTTGGCGAAAAATTTTACCATTGTTTTGAATTATTGCGAAATAATCGTAACAATGCTAAAAATTTCGCTGGTTGGTAAATGCAGCTTTAGAATGATATACAGTAGATTACAAACGTAATGGATAGTTGTGTAGTAGACGTTCGAAAAACAGTTACAGAAGTCGTTGTGTAATTACTTGGTCATGGTGCTAAAAAACCTTAGCTAGCATTTGTAAAACACCATAAAACAGCGTACATTTCATTTCGGTTGTGTAGAATTGTGGTGAATAGACAGACGATTGTTGTAGTTGAGCTTTGCATTCATGCTTGTAGGTTATTTTTAGCCTTTTGAGTGCGGAAGCAATGAGCAAAAGAAAAAGAAATAAGCCAGCACGAATGTTTCAAGATTCATGGACGTACGACTACTTTTTTATTGAATGGAAGGAGAAACCATTGTGTTTGATCTGTAGAAAAAATGTTTCTGCGTCAAAACTTTTCAGTGTGAAGAGACATTACGAAACATTGCACGAAGCAAAATATGCTGAGTTTATTGGAAAGTCAAGGGAGAATTTGGTAACGAAATTAAAAAGCTCTCTTTCTGCGCAGCAAAATACATTTACTAAGTTCGTCGCGCAAAATGAAAAATCTGTAATTGCGTCATATGTGATTGCAGAAAAAATTGCCCGTTCTGCCAGACCCTTTACAGATGGCGAATTTGTAAGAGAGTGTATGCAGGAGGTTGCAAAGGTTATGCTTCCAGACAAATCACGCCTGTTTGACGACATCAGCCTCTCCAGAAACAGTATTGCAAGAAGAATAGAAGACATCGGTGAAGATTTATAAGGGCAATTATCTTAAAAAACAAGTGAGTTTCAATGTTTTTTCCTGGCTTTCGATGAAAGCAGTCACACGACAGACACTGAGCAAATGTTAGTGTTTATCCGTGGTGTAACAGAGTCTCTGTCTGTACATGAAGATCTTCTTGGACTCGTTTCTCTTCATAGCACAACACGTGGATTAGATGTTAAAGAAGCAGTGCTGAAACTGCTCCGCGATCGAGTTCCTGACTTGCCACTGTCAAATTTAGTTGGTTTGACGACAGATGGCGCGCCTTCAATGATTGGTAAAGAAAATAGTGCAGTGTCGCTCGTTAAGAAGCATTTGCGAGAATCAAAGTTTGAGCAAGATATTCTTACTGTTCATTGTGTCATCCACCAAGAGGCACTTTGTGCTAAAACTCTAAAAATGACGCATGTAATGGAATTAGTCGTGAAATGCGTGAACGAAATACGTGCAAAAGGATTGAAACATCGGCAGTTTCAGTTGTTTCTGGAAAATGTAAATGCACAATATAAAGATCTGATTTACCATTCGGAGGTACGATGGTTAAGCCGAGGGAAGGTGTTGAAACGTTTTTTTGCTCTTATAGCAGAAATAGAAAAATTTTTGCAAGAGAAGAACCCAACATTATCAACCAGGAATGGTGCAAGTGCTGTAAAGCTGTTATCAGATCATGACTGGTTGTTAGACCTTGCCTTTTTGGTTGATATAACACAGCATTTAAATAACTTATGCATGAAGTTGCAAGGTCGTGAACAATTACTCCCAGAATTGTTCAATGCTGTGAAAGCCTTTCAAAGTAAATTGAATCTGTTTCAGTTGCAACTGTCAACTGGAAACATGATGCAGTTTAAATCCATGTCCTCATTTGTGGCTAAAACAAAGCTTGATTTTGTTCCAGACTTTGTGAAATACGCTAACATTTGCGAAAATCTCAATGAAAGTTTTAAAAAACGCTTTCATGATCTAAGTGGCCGGGAGAAACATCTTTCATTATTTGAACGGCCATTTACTGTGAAAGTAGAAGAGATTGAGAACGCAGAGCTTCAACTTGAACTTTTGGATCTGAAATCAAACGAAGGTCTGAGAGACGTATATCAGGTACAATCGCTGCTTCAGTTTTATTCTCAGTTGCAGGAAGTTCTTTTGAAAAACGCTCGTTTCTGGATAGCTCAATTTGGAAGCACATACCGGTGTGAACAGGGATTTTCTGTCATGAAACTTAATAAATCTAAATTGCGAAGTCAGCTAACCGACGGACACTTAGATGCAATAATGCGTATTGCTATTACGCCGTTGAAGCCCAATTTTGCTAGTTTGGCTCAGAACAAACGCTTGCAAAAAAGTAGCTTTGGTTAATTGTGTGTTATTGATAAAATGTGAAAATAACTATTTTTCGTTCTTTGCTGTGTTTAGTTTTTCGTTCTTTCTTGTGTTTAGTTTTTTCTAAGCAACATGGTTTTAAATATAGGAAAAATTATTAAATTAATGATAGTTTACCAAGCGTTGGCACGCGAAGAAATTATAAAACAAAAATTGGCACATTAGCGAGTTTGAGTTGGACACCCCTGATCTAAAGCATTCGATACCATTGATCATAAAATTTTATTATCCAAATTATGGCATTGTGGATTTCGTGGTGTAGCGCATGATTGGTTTTGTAGCTATCTTAGGAACAGAAAACAATTAGTTAAAATAAATAATATCTGCTCCAAAACTAAGTCAATAAAATATGGTGTCCCTCAGGGTTCAATTTTAGGTCCTTTACTATTCTCAATTTATGTGAATGATTTAAATAATTGCTTGACCTTAGGAAAATGCATCATGTACGCGGACGACACTAACATATTTTAAAAAAGTAATTGCTATGAAACCTTATATGAAGCTGCAAACAAGGAGTTAGTGAACATAGATAAGTGGCTTCTAGCAAATCGACTATTTCTAAACACTGACAAAACACATTATGTAATCTTTCGCACACCCAAAACAAAGCCTCCCTCAAAAAAACTGACAATTTTAATCAAAAATAAACTTATTTCTCAGCAACCAAAAACAAAATTTTTGGAATAATATTTCATGAACATTTAAGTTGGAAATTGCATATGGACTTTGTTCTACGAAAAATCTGCACAGGTTATGGTACTATCAAAAAAATTTCAAAACACTTTGACAAAAAAATTCTGCTTGTATTGTACAACTACCATATAAGATAATCAGTCATATAAGATATTGCATTACAACTTGGCATATTGGTAATAAAACCACAGCCTCAAAAATTCAACAAATCGCTAATAAATTCATACGATTGACATTTGGATTACATCACAGAGCTAACGTTACTGACATTTTGCGAAACAACAACATATTAACAATTGATCAAATAACCGAACTAGAAATAACTTGTTTTATATATAAATATACAAAAGGCATGTTACCACCATGCTTTGATCATTTTTTTCAAAATAACCTGGTAAGCGACAATTTCACCAAATGTACAAGAAGCCAGTCCAAATTCTATCGACCTCATTTTGTAGATTAAATATAACTAAACAATCTTTAACATACAGAGGTCCTCTTGCTTGGAATAAAGTTCCATCAAGCATTAAACAGATAAAATCATAAAGTAAATTTCGAACAGAATTTCAAAAGCACCTTATAGCAACGTAATTTTTAATGGTAATAGACTTTACAAATTTTAAAACATCTGCTGCTGGTTTTATTATTACAGGTAACTCCACTTAATTGGACAAAGAAATTGAAGGTGATAAAAGCCCGATGCGACTTCAAAGGCAACATCCAGATCATTACGGCCCGTCCAGTTCGATGAAAATTCACATAATTTACTTCTTTTGCACCTATTCTTGTTTGCTATTTGTATGTTTTATTTTACGTATATAAATTTTGTCCAGCCATATGCTTTTGAAATGGTCCTTTTGACCTGTGGCAGGATTTCTTTTGGTGGGTTTCTTTGCCTGTCTGACCCTTTTTGGTCCAGACCCTTTTGGTCTTTGAGTTTGTTGTTTCTCCCACCCATGATTATACAACATTCTCTGAATATGGCTCGGATGTGTGTATTAATTATCTTCTTTTCGCTTTCCTTTTTTTATTAACGTCAGTTGTGCATGGTCGCCGTACCTTTGAACAAAGCGATGTGTATAACGTACTTCGTTTATTCGCTGCTTCCTTATTCGCAATCATTATTCTAACAAATTCTAACAATCTTTATTTGAACAAAGCGATGTAATATCGTACTTCGTTTAGTCGCTGCTTCCTTATTCACAATCTTTATTTGTACATGCACTATGATTAATTTCAAGTTGATTGTGAGTAAAAATGAAAATAAATAATAAATAATAAAAATAAAAATACAGCCTGGCTATTGAGATTTAAGCAATATTTGATAGATTGCTGTAGAAAAAACGATTTAATTCCTTGGTGTCAGCCAGTAAGCGTTTGGAGATAAACAGGCTAAGACTGAATTAGAGATCTATGTGCAAAAAAATGTTTCCCAACCTGGTTGTCCAAGACAAACGGAAAGCGAAGTCATTTGGCTGTATCGCATGTAACTACGCTGCAAAAATTGTGTCCATTTTTGAGTTATAGCTTGATGAGAGTTGGCTAACGCGAACATGCTTTTGAGGCCAATCACCCAGCTATACTGCCTCGAGAAAATTTTCTCACTGCGTTGATTATTGAGGATTGCCATTTCCGCTTGGTTGGACATCAAGGTCTGAATGCTACTTTAAATAGTTTTATACAACGATACTGGGTGGAGGGTCCGACATCTCTTGTTAAGAGTGCTTATTTTGTCGCAGACGAAATGCAAAACCTGAAGTGCAAGTCATGGCAGAATTGCTTTTGGCACGACTTAAAGCTGAAAAACCACTTTTTACCCAGATTGGTGTCGACTATTTTGGTCCAATTATGGACAAGCATGGGCGTAGCAAACTAAAAAGATATGGCTGCATAATGACTTGATGACTGTGAGAGCCATACGGAAGTGGCTCCTGATTTGACTACCTCTTCTTTTATTAACGCATTACGACGTTTTATTGCACGGCGGGGCACTGTAAAGTATTTGTATTCCGACAATGGATCAAACTGCGTAGGCGTGGAGAAGATTCTTCGAGAAAATATAAAGGGATGAAATCAAAAGCAAATTTACGAGCCTCTCCGGCAGCAGGGTATCCAGTGGAGTTTTAATTCACCAAGTGCTAGCCACATGGGAGGTGCCTGGGAAAGAATGATGGGGTTGATAAAACGCATCCTTGGTGCTTTGATGCCACGAAAATAATTAAGCGATAGAAGTAGAGGCTATTGTCAACTCTCATCCGTTGACGAACGTTGTAATTGAACCTAGCTCAGAGCTGCTCTTACTCCAAACCATCTGCTCCGATTGAACTCGGATATCGGACTTCCTATCGTAGTTTCCAAGGAAAAGACTGATATGGTTGGTTGTCAAACTTGCTATTACCAACCAAACTAATTATGATAAACGTGTACCTTTTATCGCGCCTTGATTGCTGCATGCTGCAGCGGTTTTCGTTTTTTTTTCTTTATGCAGTTGCAGTTATGTTGTGGTGGTTTATGCTTTTTTGGTAATCAATTATCTAAGAGTCTTATGTTATTAATTCTATTGTGTTTAGGCGCGCCTCGTTTTTAGTTTATTAAACTTTTACTTAGTCAATGTTGCGTGTGATAGTTTCGTAACAATTTAATAAACTAAAAATATTGAATATCTATTGATAACAGTAGCAGTAATGGATATTAAAGATCTCCGTCCGAAAGTCTTCAGTAACCATTCTGAAACTGACAATACGAGAAGGCAATGGCTTCATTGGTTCAAATCGTTCACTACCTTTATCAACAAACTGGGCGAAGTAAGTGCGGAAGACAAACTGAATCTTCTCATCAACCACGTCGACGCTACTGTTTACAAACTAATCTTGAAGGCACCTGATTACGATGACGCTATAAATCTCTTAAGGAATACATACGCACGAGTTCCAAGTCCAATATTTGTAAGGTATGCTTTAAAGACATGTAACCAGCAAGTTGGAGAATCACTCGACGTTTACCTTCAAAAGTTGAAGTGACTAAGTACAGATCGTAATTTTTTGGCAGTCTCAGCAAAACGTCATAAGAAAGAAACAATCCGAGATGCATTTATAAGTGGAGTTTTGTCCAACGAAATTAGACAGAGATTGCTTGAAGATTGTATGATGTATGAAGATTGTACGATCTTAGCTTGTATGATGCCTTTAATAAAGGAAGGTCACTAGAGATAGCGCAGAAGAATGCTGAAGCTTATCGCTCGTTACCATCGCAACTCGTTATTCCATCAAAAACTATAGCGAAAATGGAATCGAAATTAGCCGACTGTTTATCTGACGAACACATTGCGGCTACAATCAGAAAATGTAAATACTGTGGGAATAAAAAACACCCATGCAAATTTTGTCCAGCAAAAGATGTGATTTGCTTTAACTGTTCAAAAAAGGGACACTTTTCGAAAGTTTGCTGCTTAAAGGTTGGAACCACTAAAAAACCAGATGCTTCAAATGCATCACTGTTGGGACTAAATACTGATTGTCACAGCCTAACTTATTCAAAGGTAAATCGAAAAGTCAGCACAAACTCTTCGAAGCTAACGCTTTAATAGACACGAGTTCTACTCTAAGCCACAGAGTAAACGGTTTTCTTAACTTTTAAATTTAGAACTTCAAGAATCTGATTGCTCAATTGGTCTAGCTGTTAAAGCATACTTGTCAAAAGGCCTGGGTAGATGTAAAGCTGATGTCCATCTGAATGGTAACAAGTATAAAAATGTGTTATTTACAGTACCTAACGATCTTCTGTCCCATGTTATTCTGGGGCAAGATTTCATGGACCGACATAGAAATGTGAAAATTCACTTTGGTGGAGAAATACCTACTTTGCACCTAGAGCGTTGCAAGCTATCAAGACTTCTACATCTGTAAAACTATTTGAACACCTCAGAGAAAATATATAGATTGTTGCAACAAAACCTAGAAGGTACTCTCAAGCTGATACAGAATTTATTTCTCCTGAAGTAAAAAGACTTCTTAATGATGAGTTGATAGAGCCGAGTAGCTCTCCCTGGAGAGCACAGCCTCTAGTTATTACGCAAGTCAACCACAAGAAAAGAATTGTTATAGATTATAGCCAAACTGTAAACAAGTTTACCTTGCTTGATGCGTATCCTTTACCAGACATGCAAGACATTGTAAGACAAATTGCTCAATATAAAGTATACTCAACGTAGGACCTGACGAGTGCTTATCATCAAGTAGAACTGCCTTCTTCTGATTGCTTCTACATTGTCTTCCAAGCTGATAAATCTTTATGGCAATGGAAGAGAATACGTTTCGGGATCAAAAACGCTGCTCCATGCTTTCAACAAATCGTCGACAATTCCATCAAGTCCGATGGACGCAAAGATACTTCTGCGTATTTAGATAACATTACTGTTGGTGGCACGACGCAAGAAGATCATGCTTACCTATCAATCTTTCTCATACTTTATATGTTCTTTAAACTACCTACATAATTTCTTCTAGCCTCTCTTGTCCACCATATTCCTAATACTTGTATAAAAGCAGCGTGCTCCAACTACAAGCCCGCAGGCCACATGCGGTCCGCGGAATAATTTTGCACAATTCAAGTCTTGTCGATTATAAGCAGCGGCAACCTCTATAACAAGGCATAGCGAGCTTATGGGACACATAGTCTAAAGTTGAAAGTTGTGGAGTTCTTTTTCCAGATCTTATTACCTCACCCCCAAAATTCAATTATCCTGCAAATCTTTAATCTTATGTCCTCTTAAAACCTCTCTGGTCTTACTCCTCCAAGCACTCCATCTCGACCATCTTTTTTCCCCACACTCTGGTAACGAATCCTTTCACTTCAGCAATGCAGCCGCATTTATCTACCCTCCCACACTGCAAGATTATTGCTTGAACTGATGACTCGGTTCCTAAAAGGTTAGGCAAGGGGGAACAGGGATTCATATTAACTGTACTAAATGTCTAACTGTTGCCTTTCTCTTTTTTTTTGGCAGAGCCGTGGCCTTTCAGTTATATCGCCAATACTTATGCCATTCTTCATGCTCTCAAACTGTGCATCTCTCATTCCTTTTCCTGATATTATCAAACCGTCACCTTATTCTCCCATTCTCAATCTATCGTGACAACTTCCTTCACTGAAAACTAATCTCTACTTAATTTTTCATGAATATCTGTTCGCTTCTTTTTTCGTCTTTCGTCTTCTGGTCACTTCTTTTTTCCCAGGCAACAACACAGCAGACACACCTCTTATTTCCTACCAACGCCTATCCCTCTAAAGCGGTATGTGACACGGTATCCAATCTGTTTTTTCAAATATCAATTCTCTATCATATCCTCAGAAAAACTTACTCTCCTTCGCTTCAGTCGCTGTGTCCCATTACGTTTACGTGTCGACCGACACAGCACTCTTCCTGCTATGTATCTATACAGAATTCGTCGAGCCGAGACTGTTTCGTGCAGCAACTGTGGTCCCGAACCACAATAAATCTTCCATCTCGTGCTAGACTGCCCTGTTCTTGATTATTCACAATTTAACTTTGCTGCCGACTTTCGAGCAGATAAAAATAAAACATTCTAGCTCACTACAAACAATTTCTTTGATACAAGTTACACCAGGATAACGGTGACGAGATTTTTATTTTTCATATGGGCGTTAATCTTAGTGTTTTGTCTTTATTTCACAATTCTTGGTACTTGTAATTTATTACCAGTGACGTTACATGTAAGAAACTTATATTTTAGAATATCGATATGTTTAAAATCCATAGAGTGGTGAGAGAATTTATGTTTTCATAAACTTAGTTGAACAAAGTTCATCAACCAAAAAAATAAGGTCTTGTCATTAAAGTCGTTAAAAAGAATCGCTTGATAAAAGACTTCAAATTTCATTTATGCATACTTGACACAATAAAACTTTCCTCACTTTTTATCTTTGCTTTGCTGTTGAGGAATGAAAAGATTTCCGATTTGTTTCGCGACGATTGAATTTTTCAAATTAACTTCAATTGTTCTGAAAAAGATTTGTTGTTTACAAAACAAAACTTATTGTTTGATTCAACAAAAAAACTGACTAGTTAGTTTAGCGTTTGTGACTGGGGGGGGCTACATTTCAAACTATCTACAATCTGCCTGGTTTGATACTATCAGAATAGAAACCCGAAAAGTGTTGTTTTTCAATTTGAACCTCCAATCAAGAAAAATAGTTTTTCGAGCAACAGTTTATTTTTCTGTGCAAGTTTCTATGATTGAACCATCTCTTTGTTATTTTAAATTAAGTTCATCACACCCGAAGACAGTTAAGTCGAGTCTAATTCGAAGAAAAACCGATTGGAGTGAGAATAAAAAGAAACAAAATTAGTTGAAATAAAAAAAAAAGAAAAATAAACAATGCGCAGATTCCACTCTCAAACGCAAAGTTGTTTTATTTAAGTTTCTTTTAATTTGTTAAGGTGCTCGAGAAAAACCTAGTTTCTCTTCAATCAACTAGTTTTTGTTTTAAACTAACCGTTTTGTTTAATGAAATACCGTACGAGATTTTGTTTAATGAAATACTCGTGTTTGCAGTGTATTCTATTTTAAAAGTTATACAGTACAAAAGAAAAGGTCAAATCACGAATCATGCAAGTTTTTATAAACCCTTCGCAGAATAGATTATTTACTTAATTTATTTTATTTATTTTGTCTCTATATTTATCCTCCTGACTCGCAGGAAAAACGATGGAGGTGCTAATACATAGTGTAGGCAATTACCCCGACGTACTTCCGGAGATACCAAGATATTGCTGTCCGCTTGTAATTTAATAGAGATATGACTGTAATTTAGAACTGCTTGCCAGGACCATCAAGCAAGAGAATGTGCCCTAAAGTGTCTTTCCCAAGGACACAACAGAATGGAGCGAGTGGGTTTTGAACCGAGACCGTTTTGGTCACGAGTCCGGCGCCTTAACCACTCGATCACGCTGGCGACAAATTACTGCTTCGAAAATTATTACTGCTTTGAAAATTATATCAAGGTTTTTTTATTTGACTTTCTCTTTGTTCAATAAAGTAGAAAATCGTTCGTTATTTCTTGAACGTTAAAAAACAGATGTCGTACTTTTGACATTTTTTGGTGGCCAATGAAAAGCAACTTTGCTTGACGAGTGTATTTTTTTAATACTAACTTAAATATATTTATACATATGATATAAGAAATGACATTTTTTAGATTAAAAAAGTATTTTAAAATTTTTGTCCTAAGCGTATTTGCAGCAAAATAAAAGAACCATTAGAATTAGCAAATACAACAAATATGTCATCAACGTATCTTGAATACAATTTTGGATGAAAGTCTGATTGTTTTCCTAATATCTTATTTTCTATGTGAGCAAGAAAAAAATTGGCTAAAGTCTATGTGAGCAAGAAAAAAATGGCCAGTGGAAAGCCCATACTGACACCATTATGTTGTTGATATAATTTGTCTTTATATAAAAACATTCCTTGGTTGACCAAACGCAGCAGTTTTATGAATACTTTTTTTCATTGAAGGTGGATTGTCTTTAATCTGGTTATCTTTTGAGTAGATGTAGTCAGCAATTATATTAATGGTTTCATCCAAAGGAACATTTGTGAAAAGAGATTGAACGTCAAAGCTAACAAGTTTGTGATCCGCTTTAAATTTGAAGTTATTTTGTTTCATCAAGAAAGTGATCAGTAGAATGTAACATGTATGCATGTATGAATCTGGTCTGTAATTTTTGATTATTGAATCAAGAAATTTGGCAAGTTAATATTCTGGGGTGCCAATCATCGATATAACTGATTTTGCTGGGTTATTATTTTTGTGGACTTTGATGAGACCGTACATTTTTCCTGGACTGCTATTTTTGGAATGAGGTTTTTTACTGTTTCACTACCATATGATTTTAGATATTTGCTGACATGTAATAATTAATGGATTTTTCTTTTTTAAATTATTGGATGAACTTTGGTATCTTAATTAATTTCTTGAAATTTTGAGCTATCATTGATTATGCAATCCAGTTTTGCGTAGTAGTCATGGCTGTCCAAAATGACTACCCCTTTTCCTTTATCGAATTTACAGACTTTAATTCTGAAGTCATCACCAAGTTTTTTTTAAGGTACTGTAAAGAGCTGCATTTTTGGGGTGAGCACAAATTCTCTTACCGGCATTTACAAATTTCTTGAACATAAATTTGACTTCGTCTTCAAAAGTTGTAGTCAATAAGTTTATTTTCCATGTTGATAAAATAAAACAGCTTTTCTATCTGCGCTTTGATGTCATCTGTTTGTAGTTTTTTTAGTAAAATATGGTTATCAAGTCCAAACCGTAGAGCGTCTTCTTCTTCAATTGTAAAACTTCTGCTACTTAAATTTTTTATACAATCCGGAGATTTACGGCGTTCTCTTAACCAAAGGCGAAGCAGTTTTTTCCTGTGAGTGACCAAAATGTTCTAGGCAGTAGCTTAAAATTTTTCTGTAAATTTTTCTGTAAATTAAAAATTTCCTTTTTTTTCTCCAATGACATTATAATCTGTAATTTAATTTGTATCAATTTAGTCTTTCACTCGTTTTGATTTAAAATTTAGCCTTTTAGTCAAAAGTACAGCCTGTGTTTTTTAAAAAAATATACATTGTTTTTTGCTGTTGTTGGTTTTTATGTGTGTGTGTAAAATTTAAAGTTAATTAATATTGCTAAATTGTAGAAACCTGATGAGGGCTAAAGTAAGCCGAAAAAGTTCGTCTTTATAAATAATTTTTTTAATGCGTGTGTAATAAAATGAAGAATGCTGAATTCATTATGGCTGCTTTTCTCAATTGTTGTCTGGTTGAAAAAAACAACCTCTTTACTGAAACTTTAATTTTAGCTTTTGGTTTCTATTTGGAAGATCTTTGGTTGGGAAAAATGCTCTTTCAAAAACCTTAGGGGTTTTGAAGAAAAATCTTTTCTGACCCCTATCAAGCTACAGTTTTCTTAGTGCTTTTCGTGTTTAAAAGGTTGCCCACTCTGCTCTTCCTCGCATACACGTGCCAACTTAACGTCTACATTGATGCAATTGGCTCATAACACTGGACAACGAATTTTTTTTGTCTAAAGTCTCTAAGCTGATTTAGACTAATTTGGGGGTGCTGATTCCGAAAATCATACTAATTTTTTCTCATCAGGTCAGGTTTTTGAGATATTTGCTATTTTATACCTTTTTTACCTTAAAATTAGAAATTCTTATATATGCACTGTTACGTTATAATTATAATTGTAGGCTGTTGTTGTGATGTATTTTAACTGATTATGACATCACAAACCTTTAAGTAAACTCAATACTCAGATTTGCTGTACATGGAACAAGTAGTATGTACAAGTAGCTGGTAAGAATTAAACGCTGAGTAGAAAGTATGGCCGCTGATTGTAGCATATTTTTGTTGATTTCTGGGTCAAGGTACGGTTTATTCTTTTATATTAGGAATTCTCTTATAAGACAGGACTGTTCAACACGCAACTTATTGTATAGCAGTTATTATTCAATTTAGGATGATTTTAATGTGCTGAATCTAAAAATAAAAATGACGTTGGTTTTCTTTAGGCTATTTTAGATGCTGAAGATTTCACATACTTTAACTTGGTTGTATTGCTGTAGTTTTTACATTTCTTTCAAGGTTACTAGTGATTAAAATGAAGTCAACTAGAAGATCTTGTCGAAATAGGCCTGACATATTCTGCTATATTTGCGGTGAATACACACTCGTTCCTTATAGGAATCCAGTCACAACTTTTATAAAGAAAACTTATCATGCCTATTTTGGTATGAAAGTTGGTGACCAGGACAAATCTTGGGCCCCTCATATGGTGTGCAAGTCATGCACTGAATGTCTGCGTCAGTGGAGCAAAGGTAAGAAGACCAGTCTAAAGTTTGGAATACCCATGGTATGGAGAGAGCCAAGAAATCATGTCTCAGACTGCTATTTTTGCGCCATTGATGTGACTGGGATTAATAGAAAAAACCGGAAAATTCTCAAGTATCCCGATCTTGAATCAGCACGTCGTCCTGTTGCTCACTCTGATGAATGCCCAGTCCCTATCTATGAAATACTTTCTGAAGATAGTGATAACGATTCTACCGCTTCTCAAGAGAGCCAAGAGGATGAAGAATCGGATTTTAGCGATGATACTCCACATCCTTTTTCCCAAAATGAGCTTAATGATCTTGTTCGTGATCTTAATTTGTCGAAGTCTTCAGCTGAGCTCTTGGCATCCAGATTAAAGGAAAAAAGCCTCTTGTCTCATGGCACACGTATCACCTTTTATCGCAACAGGCATCAAGAATTCCTTCATTTTTTTTTTGAAGAAAAAGATTTGGTTTACTGCACAGATATTGTTTATCTTCTGCAAAAGCTTGGAGTGCCACATTATGAACCCCAAGATTGGAGACTATTTATCGACAGCTGTAAGAGATCATTTAAATGTGTTCTGCTCCATAATGGCAACCAGCTTGCTTCAGTACCCCTTGCTCACTCAACTTCACTGAAGGAGATCTATGATTCAGTGAAGTATGTGCTGGAGAAAATCTCTTACTGTCAGCACGAGTGGCAGATATGTGTTGACCTTAAAATGGTGAATGTTCTACTGGGACAGCAGTCTGGATTTACCAAGTACCCTTGCTTTTTGTGCATGTGGGACAGTAGGGACAGATCCCAGCACTATATCAAGAAGGACTGGCCTGCAAGAGATGAAATGGTGCCGGGTAGATCAAACAACATTGTCAACAATCCTCTGGTGGACAGACACAAAATACTCTTGCCACCACTGCACATCAAGCTTGGCTTGATTAAACAGTTCACCAAAGCCCTGGACAAGGATGGTAGTTGCTTCTCTTACTTGTGCCATGTTTTTCCAGGACTATCCATTGAGAAATTGAAAGCTGGCATTTTTGATGGTCCTCAAGTTCGTCAGCTTATCAGAAATCCTGAGTTTGAGAAGTCAATGACTACATTGGAATTGGAAGCATGGAAAGCCTTTGTTCTGGTTGTGAAAAATTTTTTGGGTAACAACAAAGCCAGTAATTATGAAGAACTTATCACCAACATGCTTTATGCTTTCAAAAACCTAGGATGCAACATGAGCATAAAAATGCACTACCTATTCTCTCATATCGACCGATTTCCTGAAAACCTTGGCGCTATGAGTGACGAGCAGGGGGAGAGGTTTCATCAGGATATAAAAGAAATGGAAACCAGGTACCAAGGACGTTGGGATGCAGCCATGATGGCTGATTACTGCTGGACTTTGAAGAGAGATATTCCCTCTGCTGTTCACTCAAGAAAGTCAAAGAAACGAAAGTTTATTTCTTAAAATTTGCCTAATGATGATGTAACTTACATGTCTTTCCTTTTTTAATGTGTGTTCTTTATTCCATTTTTTGTGAATTTAATAAAAACATTTTATGAGATACATATTAGCTTGCATGAAAAATGTTTTATATAAATCAACTACCAAGATCCTCAAAGCTTATTTATAGATATAAGGCATTTTTAAAAAGCAAAGTAGAAAAAAAACCTGACCTGATTGAGAAAAATGAGTCTCACTTTTGATTTTAGTGGTGCAAAATACTCCTAATTCAGCTAAAAAATTATAGACAACTTTCAACTTGATTTTTTTTGTAGACCAGTGTAATGCTTTAATACACTTCTATTAACTCATATAACAAACTCACGTTAAAGTCAATTAATTTTACAAGCCAATGACATGTTTTTAAACTTGTTGCCTACTGTATGTAATGGTAGTACTTTATTATTACTTTTTTAATTGACCATAATATGGTTGATTACTACTTCTGAAAAAACTTGTTTGTTTTTGAGAATTACAACAGTCCTTTTAAGTTTTTCAAAAAATGGCGACATGTCCAGCCGTATATTTAGTAGGTAATATTTCGGTGGTCCATTGGACAACACAGTCGACGAAAGATTTTTTATTACACCTCTTTGACAACTAGACTTTGGACCTCAAATTAGATGTATCGTACATCCCAGTGACAAGTCAAATTTGTAAACATTATCAGAATTTTTTACATATAGACTAACAAAACTTCGATTTTGTTACTTTGACGGAGTGTAGAGAAAAAGAGGCGTAACTAATGCGGCTTATAAGCTGACCACAATAAATAATAGCCAAAACGGAACGTTATTAAAGTTTTAAAATAGTCAAATAATTTGTAATATTTCGATAACATGTGCAACAAAAATTGGTTTCCTTTTTAAATATAAAACAGTGAAGTGCATTTGCGCTATAAACTACATTTAAGTAATTTCAGAATAAAAAGGATAGCCAAGATATTTTGAAACACAGTTTATTAAGGACGTTTCGGAATTATAACTCATACCATTATCAACTTGTAAAATTAAATAATTAATTGTAAATTTGAAAATTTAAATTTAGTTAATTTAAAACGTAACAGAATAAAATATTGCCAACATATACTACTAAATAAACCGGAGTTATCTGCGCGTAACTTTAAAATTAAATTGATACAACAGCAATTTGGGCGTATACAAAATAAAGTAATTTAAAATTTGAACCGAAAAATTCATGCTCCGAGATCCTACATTTAAATAATTTATTACCAGACATTTTCATTAGTTAACAAAAAAACAAAAATATGCTTAAAATATCTCTTTACCTGCTTGATGGATCGATTAAAGCTCTAGAGGTAAACATACTCCACACGGTTTTGCCAATAAAAAAGTGAATAATAGTCAGAAGCATTAGGGATGCGACAAAAACTTTTCTAACTCTTGTATCTTTAAGCGAATAGCTCATCCTGCTTAGAAGCACGTTGACAATTGATGCTCCCATTACTCTAAGAATATTCAATATACGGACTATCTCTGTTTTCAAACAAAAATAACGTAAAAATATACAATTTTTTTAAGTGGATGTTTTCTTAGCTTCAAATCCATATTTAATCAATCAGCATTTATTTGTTTAACCCTGAAATAAATAGAGGCAAACGGTGAGCTTTTCTTAAGGTGTAGGCTACGCTTAAACCAAAACATACCAGTATAATATTGAATAATTTTTTCTCTTACAAGCATATCACAAAAATAATTTTTTGTTGGTTTTGATTTAAATTTTCTACGATATTATATATTTTGGTTTTGTTTTAATACATTTAATTTACTAGGATATATATTTATTACGATATTAAGATTAAGTCCATAAATTTCTCCATGTGAGAAAATTTATGGACTTGTTTTGATTATTATTAATTTAGTTTGCTTGTACCGAAATACTTGGACCGAGGGAATAGCCATGTCTCATTTTTACGAAGATGTGCTAGAACCAGTGCTCAACGGACCCGTGGAAAGTGTCGTCAAGTTTCTTGGACTAAAAGGAATGTTGAAGCGAACGGTAATGTGTCCTGAATGTCGCGTTGATATGTTCTGTAAGCCGTATACTCGAAACAAGGATGGTATGGCGTTTAGGTGTTATAACAAAGAGTGTAATGGTTATACCAAATACCATTCCACACGTTCCGAGTCATTCTTTTCTGAGTTTAATGCACCACTAAGCAGTATTCTAAAAGTATGCTGTAAATGGTTTTCTTGCCATACTCAAGTGCAGATCGGGTCCGAGGTAAGGCTAAACAGGAAGGTCATTATGAAAATAATTGATCGATTGCGTAAATTGGGTGCAAACGTTGTAGCACAGAATCCTGTTGGACTTGATGTAGATGTTATAGTCGTGCTAATTGACAAAAGTTTGTTTCGACATAAGCAGAAATACCATGTAGGTAAACAACCAGAGCGTGAGATGTGGGTATTTGGACTAACTGATGTCTCTTTTACTCCGGCTAAGATCTCATTGCACATTGTGGAAGATCGTAAAGCCTCCAGACTACTTCCAATTATTGAGCAAGCGTGCATCCCTGGCTCCATCATCCATAGTGATCAATAGAGGGCTTACAAAAGTATAAATTTTATAGAGAAAAAAGGACTTGAAAACACAATGGGGAAAAAAGGGGGCAGGATTCCGATATTATATATTTTAGTTTTGGTTTAACCCTAGATTCATAACCTTTTTAAAAATTACATTAACTACAACATTGGGTAAACATTAACCAATCGCAATTTTGGTAAAATTTACTTTTAAACCTCTAAATATAGGGTTTTCCGATCAAAATGAGATATTCACAATCAAAATGAGCTTTGCACCGATCAAAATGAGATATACACCGATCAAAATGAGATATGCACCGATCAAAATCAGATACTATTTTTTGAATTAGATAACGGAAAAGAGAAGTTAAAAATGAATAAATGAAATTGCTTTAACTCAAAAATTTGGGATTTTTTACAATAACAAAAACTCGCTCTTTATTTTTGAAAACTTGCTCTTTATAAGGTTTTTCGATCTAATTCGTTGTTTTTGAAATCAATTTCGTTGTTTTTGCAATCAAATTTGTTTTTTTGCAATCAATTTCGTTTTGAAAAAACTTTTATATATATATATATATATCTCCCGTTAGAGTCTATATACATATATAGATAGTATGGGGTCTTTGTATTAGGTCTCCATAATATTAGGTCTCCATAATTAGGTTTCTATAATATAGTCTCCATAATGTATATATAAATAGGTTTATAGACCTATCGGAGACCCTATATGGAGACCCAATATTATGGAAACCTAATATCTATTTATTAAGATTACATTATGGAGACATAATTATGGAGACCTACGTAATATTATGGAAACTATATTATAAAACAACGAATTAGATCGAAAAACCATATATTTCGGAAAACTCACTCTTTATTTTTAAAAACTCGCTCTTTATTTCATAAAACTAGCTTTTTATTTTTCAAAAACCCTATATATTTAGTTTATAATCCTTTTTGACCGATACCATTTGATATAATCCTAAATAACCAAAAATATATATACAATATAGAACATTGTAAGCCATTTAATTAACCAATTATACCATATAAAAATTATTATTGTAATGTATCAAAAAAAATTTTATACATCCACAGTTTTCAAAAATAAATTATATAAATATCATTTTTAATCTCTCTCTTCCATTATTCAATTCAAGAAATAATATCTCATTTTGGTCGGTGCATATTTCATTTTAATCGGTGCATATCTCATTTTGATCGGAAAACCCTATACTTACTCTGAGATAAATAAAGACCATTTACTCGTGTGACAGTTAATCATCAATTGGGAATACCCAGAACCTGACAACGTTTATCCACAATATGAAAAATATTTTACTTACGAAGATATTTTATTTATATTTTATTTGAAAATATTTTACTTACAAAGATAAACAATCAGTGCTTCGTCGATCAAATACTGTGTACAAAATTACTTGTAGTTGTGGCGATAGCTACATTGAACAGACAAAACGAAACCTTGAATTCAGAATAAAAGAACAGAAACGCGAACTTTTCAAAAACGACACAAACGTCTCCAAACATTTAATCGAAAACCCGGACTATCGAATTGATTGTAATAATGTTAACATTTTAGCACGCTAGGACAATTGGCGTAAATTATTAATTAAAGAAACTTTATTAATACTTTATTAATAACTTTATTAATAAAGAAATTGTTTTTATTTTTTATAATTCTTTGCCAGTGTCAAGGTCAGGGTTTCGTGACGAGATCCCTCGGCAAAGCATTTTTAAGGGGGCGACAGGTATATTTCTTGTTATGGTTATGTTTTGTTAGATGCCTATTGCTATCATTTTTTTGCATTATTTTTACATTGTAGTCAGTAACGTATTTAGGGGGAGGGGAAAATTGTGCCATAGCCCCACACTTCGTGACACTAGGAGAAATCAGAGAAAGATTCAAATAGAAGATCTTTTTTACAGATTACTATCTATCTATTAATATTTAGGACAAAAACTTGACAAAACCAGGACAGATTCAAAGTTATAAATTTTTTCTTTGATTATTCGATCAAATGCCGTTTCGATCAAGTGTCATTTCGATCAAGTGTTGTTTCGATCAAGTGTCGCTTTGTCGACTGTCGTTTCGATCATGTTTTGTTCGATCAACTGTCGGGTCACGAGTAGATCAGTGGTTCTTAACCTTTTTCCGCATACGGCACATTTTGAAACTTTTTCGAAATTCGAGGCACACTTAGACCAGATTTCTTAATTTTTATCCCTAAAAAGTACCGGTAGTGCTCTCTTTAAAAAAGGTCGCAGAACAATGGACCAATGCAGTGGTTCTCAACCTGTGGTTCTCAACCTCTCAACCTGTACCACTTGTGGTACGCGAGAGCTTTTTAAGTGGTACACGAGCAATTTTTGAATTTCAATAAAATCCAATACTCCAGTAGTTCTCAACAGGTGGTACGCAAGAGCTTTTTAATTGGTACGCGAGCAATTTTTGAATTTCAATAAAATGCAATACTCGAATCAAGTAATATTTTCTAAATATTTATTGGTAGTATGGTGATAAATGTATTTAAGCTATATTTTTACTAATTTATGGCAACGCTAAATTTATTGGGTAATCAATGCAATAATCAGATTGGTTACTTTTAGCAGATGATTTACACGCAAGAACTGATCTACTAGCAGAATTTTTTTTTAATTGCGAAAACGCTAGCGCCACAATTATTTTAGTTGTTTTCAAAGCGCAAGTGCAAGTTCAATGTGGCACATAAAAAAAACTTTTAAAAAATCTTTGTATGTCATAAAATTGCTTCGTTTCTATTGTTGCTGTTTTGAACGTACAATGATGTTGTGAATGTTTTAAAGAGCAAATGTTTTTTTTCTTTTTTTTTCTTTACAAATGTACGTTTGCTCTCACGAGAAAATACTGTATAGTAAGTGATTGAATTAAGACAAAAGTTGTTCGAATTTTAAACACAAAAAAATTACAATTTGAATAATCTGGAGTTTCTATCGAGACTTGTAGCTACTTGTTGCAAATTTTTGATGATGAGAGTATCAAAAATATCCAACAAGTAGCTATAAGTCTTGATAGAAATTCTGGATTATTTAAATCGTGATTTTTTTTGGGTAAAATTCAAGTAATTTTTCCTTAATTTAAAAATTTTTCTGACCATGTTTCTTTCTGACAGTAAACAGTGAATCAGTTTTTCAAGGTTTAATCGCTTTTTTGAAGATTTTGCTTTTAAATTGCAAACTTTAGTACAAAAACTAGACTTACGGCCTATGAACAAATAAACCAAAAGTATCGAATGTTCACAGTTGACACATCTCTCCTCGCAGTAAAACCAATCAAAAAAAAGTTCTTTCAAGAAATTGACTGTCATTTAAAACTGTTTAAAACACTTTCAATGCATTATTTTTTGGGCATAGATAGTTGTCCCTACATTTTAATCTATTCTTCGTTCATCTATCAAATTACATGTCAAACGGCATGATAAAAGACAATCATTGACATTCAATATGATAATACAGCTAAGATTAAGCATAAAGAATGCTTGACAATCCATTTCTGGCTAATAATAGCCTTTAATTATTTATCCAACTCTGACTCAAAAGGTGCATGGAAGTGTAAGCAGGGCTTCTCTGCAATAAGTATCAAAACTAAAACCCAGAATTGTCCTACTTGACCCTCCCATGATTTCTGATGTGCAGTGAGTGCGGTGGTGGCGCGTAAAGCAACTTGTAGTGGAAAAACATATAGGCTACAACTGTAGTAAATAATATCACCATTTGCATTTAAACAAATCCAAGAAATTAATCTTTCAATGAACTTTGTGGTATTTAGTGTAACAAAAAGATACTTAGATGGTACGTGGTAACAAAAAGGTTAAGAACCACTGGACTAATGTCTTTTAAAAGTTTCGGCACACAGGTTGAGAAACACTGTTGTAGATGATACCAATCGTTTCGTGAATACTTTAAGCAAAATTACTTAACTTCCGTCAATTAATGCGTTTGAATATAAACATAATGAATAAACACGTATAACAGACTAATAAAAACAACTTGCAAACAAAATAAATTAAGTGAAGGAGTGGTGTGCCGATCCTGAAACGTCATCGCGGTCCCATAGGAGATTGCGGACGCCAGTTTTAAAACCGCTGAGCTAGAGAGAAAGGGAAAACAAAGAGATAATATTTCATACGAACTTTCATTTGCCAGTGATACTTGTTGTGTATAAAAGTCAGTTATCTTTTTTGATCAATACTTGTACGAACAATCATTGTTTGAAGCAAATTTTGAGAACAGCTTGACAGAGTTAAATTTATTTGATTTTATTGTATTTTAAGTTTAATATTGGAAAAACTGAAAGTTTGTGATATTGATTTCTGATTCTGTTTTGCTTTCATAAATTTCATTGTGCTAATTTGTTGGTCTTCTTCATTGTTTGATCAATATAAAGTTTACTGTTAGTGTCGTTACTACCAGTTCGAAAAAACCCATTAATAAGGTAATATTTATTTCGTTTAAAAATATAACTTATGTTGTGTTTTTGACTTAAATAAAAAAACATTGCAAATCAAACGGCATGTTATTAACGTTCAACCAGGACAGCTTAAACAGCGACATGTACAATTGAAACCTACGGCAAAGTCCCGACTTCTGAATAGAACATTGGAAGAACCCCAAAAACAGAATTGTAAAATATTTAAGTTTATAAAACACGAACTCTGAAGTATGATGTAAACAACATATGAAGTTGTGAGATGAGATTAATCCAGCATTTTCGAATAAGTGGGTCATTCTTTTAGTCAGTGTTGTATAACAGAAATTGATATTTAAATAGAAGCCGATTAGTACCAGCAGGCTAAGTTTGTTTTTTGTGAAAATTGAGAAATTTGCGTTCCGACATTTTTTGACAAAGTTTGGCTATCGTCTTTTAGTGTCGCTTCGTCCCCATCCCCCGTCCCTTTTTTTTAAACCGTTAAATCTTCGCAATTAATTTATTTTATTTACGTTTTTTTTTTCTATCGTTATCCTCCTGACTTGTAGGAAAGCGACGATGGCGTTAATAGATAGAGTAAGCAATTATAACGACTTGCTTCCGGAGATGACAAGATAACTGTATTGCTGTCCGCTCGAAAATTAATACAGTTATAATTGAAATTTAAAACTGCTTGCCAAGATCATCAAGCCGGGGAATGTGTCTAGTCTTTTTCCCAAGGATACAACAGAATAGCGCGAGTAGGTTTTAAACTGAGACCATGTCGATCACAATCCCGGCGCTCTAACCATTTGACCACGCTGCCAGCAAATTTGGTAGTTAGTTGACATTCAAGCGACAGACAAGATCAGAAGAATAGATTTTGGCCATTAATTCAAGATAAAGGTCATTTCCTTGCAATCATCAGTCGACTTTTATAAAAAAAACAAACTAACTAATCGGTATCAATCAGCTTTGATTTAAAGATCTATTTCTGTTTTCGTTGCCGGTTGACTTTCATGGATCAATCACGCTAACCTTTACCCGTTTTGTCAAAAAATAAAACGAGTAGCGTTCTTGAAAGATTACACAAAACTGGAGTGAAAATGTTCAAAATATTTGATAAACGGAAAAGATTTCGTTTTTGCTTTATCCAAACAAAATTATACTTATCAACGCAAGTTTACAATATACAGGGTGTTCATAAGTCTTGCTAAAATTTTAAAAAATTATTACAAAAGCAGTTGATGAGATCTCTTATATAAATTAGTTTATATCAATCAGTGTTTACTAAAGTTTTTATTCAAACTAAAATTTTGTGTTTTAGTTTAAATTTTTATGCATTTAATAAAGGTATTAATAAGCTCTTGCAATACGGCTACTCCTCAAGAGAAGGAACAATGTGTATCCTGGTTTATTGAAACGAAATTGGATGTTCAGACTCAGCGAAAATACAGAACTAAGTATGGAAGAGATCTACCCTCACGTCCTTCAATTCATCAATGGCACAAGAAATTTATAGAGATAGAAAACCCTGTTGGATATGGTTAGAAATGGGTGACCAAGAAAATCTGGAAAAATAGTACTTTCTTTTGAGGTAGCCCTTTTGCAAGGGTTCATAAACACATTTATGAAACACATAAAAATTTAACCTGAAACACAAAATTTTAATTTAAATAAAAACGTAAATAAACACTGATTAATATAAAACAAATCTATGCAAGATATCTTATCAAATACCTTTGTAATAAATTTTTTAAATTGTAATAAGACTTTACGGCTGAACACCCTGTATTTTATTCAATTCAGGTAGAATGTTGTGTCAGGTTTTTCATAGTTGTTTGTCCCAAAAAACAAAAAAAGAAAAAACTTGCTAAAGTGTAATTTTGTTGAAGCGTAATGACTAATAAACGTTTTTTACCTCTTCAATCAAAGATTAATCCAGTCGTTTTCTTTTTTTTGGGTTTGTAGTGCTTTGAGAAAAAAAATTTTGTGGCACACTGAATTTAAAGAAACTTATCGTCTTCCTTGAATCGAATAGGATCAGCCAACAAGAGCTTTTTGTTGTTTTGTTAGTAAATGTTCACTCACAGGAAAGCGTCGGAGGCGCTATATATAGGGCAAGCAATTACCTCGACCCACTTCCAAAGATGTCAAGATATTGTTGTGCGGTTGAAATTTGTTACTTTGGTTTTTTACTTTTATAGAGATATGACTAAAATTTAGAACTGCTTGAAGAGACCACCAAGCAAGGGAAAGTGCCGTAAAGTGTTTTTTCCAAGGGCACCACAGAATGGCGCGAGTATATTTTGCGAGACCATATATTGATCACAAGCACGCGCTTTAACCACTCGACCACGCTGCTGACAAAAAAAATGTTTTGTTTATGAATAACTTGCAAGATTTTTACTTTCCTCTAACATTAGAATTGGGAATTCTATTTATTTAAAGACAAATCATTTTTTTATGATTCCAAAGTCTCAAAGAATTTGATTTTGAATGAGAATTTGACGAAATGACAAAGTACTGAAAATACAACGATTAAATTGTCAAAAATTAAGGTCAAAGAGCAAAACTAATTAAACTACTATAAGTGCGGCATAATTCTTACTAATTTTTTTCAACTAATAGCAAGTTGCATCAATTTTGCCAAGACTATGACTTCAATACTTTTTTTCTGCTTTATTTGATTTCCACAGGTGAGGCACTGCCATAAAATAAGTATTACTAAAACACGGCAGTGAAAAACAACAATTAGCTTTACAACCAATGTTTTTACTTACTCTAACTAGGTCAAAAAAGTTTAAAGTTTTATAAAACAAGTATATAACCATTTGTTTTCAAACAAAAATTAGCTTTTTATCCAGTTTTTTTACTTGTTTTAACAAATTTAAAGTATACTAAAAACTTTTAAAAAAAGTATAACCAATTATTTTCTAAGACGCTTCAGTAATGTGTTTAAGAACTACAAATGAGTTCAAAATCATCTGCACAATCTTCTAAAGTTTCTAAATAGACCATATCATTGATCATCTGTGCACACTTATCCAATAACAAGTCATCAAAAAACTTTTAATTGACAATGGAGCCCACTCTTATTACACAAAGCAAGTCTTACTTTGACAAGCACAGAAATCTGCCCTCTAGCCAAATCATCGATGTTCATCGAGATTTTGCTTAACCGGTTATCTACATTTCATAAGTGACGTCATGTGAAGAAGGTATATAAATGCGATTGCTGGAACATTTAGTTATTCACAATGTCGTTCACTTATCATACATGTTTGAAAGTGTTTACCCTAAAAAAGTAGTTTGATGAGACATATTGCATCAGTCCATATTAGTGAAAACTTTGAATGTATATTAAGCAAAACGTCATTTAAACGGAAAGATTATTTACAACGTCATCAATCATCTATTCATCACAGAAAGACTGAGGCGACGTGTTTAAAATGTCAAAGAATATTTACCAGAGCAAGCAATACGAGAAAACATCAAAAAATGTGTTGTATGTGCATAGAATGCTCTAAGTATTTTGAAACTGTTAACGATTCGAAAGATCCTAATTGCACTAACCTTTCGGACAGGGAAGCGACATCTGAAGAAAAATTGTCAAGATCTGAAGACAACAAAAATAAAGCAACATGTTCAAATACTGAAGCGTTGTCGAGCGAAAAGAAGACTTTCAAAATAAAGTGTCCCGGTCACAATGAAGCAGCAACATACCCAGCAACCAAAAACTCAGAACACGAGATTTTATACGACGAGTCAATGGACAAAATTGATCTTGATGTAAAAGAATTTATAGAGAAATATTGGTCAAGCATTCGTAGCTTTACCAAGAAAAATAAGGTGCAAAATATATAGGGGAGAGCCTCCAACAGTGCGCCACTTTTCGGAATTTTTCAAAAATTCGGAAACTGAAAAGCTATGAATGAAAAATTTTTATGACATTTTAATCTCATTCAATTGATATTTAAGGTGCATAATTAGGCTTTTTGTTGAAAGTCTTTATCTTCCAAAAAAATTGATTTAAAAATGAAGTAAAAAAATGGCGCACTGTTGGAGCATAGGTCCAACACTGCGCCACTTAGTTTTTTTTAAGCAACATAGCTTTGTATTACCTGATTAATGAAATTTTTAAGTTCTTTTTGTTCATAAGATTTTCTTTGTTGTAACAGCAAAATACGTGGAACTCTTACGTCAAAAAATAATTTTTTATTCTTATATAGAAAGATAAAACAACTTTAAAACCAATTTAAACAAGCAAAAGCAAAGTTTACCATTAATAAGTCAACATATAACATGTAACTTATGAATAAAACACAAAAACATAAAAAATAAAACTATTTTAATTAGCAAATAAATAAATAAACAACTTTTACTTTTTTGAAATTAAAAAAATAATATACATTTTAACTTGTGGGTATCCTACACCAGTGGCGTGCGGTCAGGGCATGCAAGTTATGTGTTGCATGACCAGCAAATTCTTGTACGATGACCTTTATTTCTGAACGAAATAAAGAACAGCCCTACTTTGGGACAAAATTAGAAAAGGTGAGCTGGTTTGAGACAAAAAGTAGAAAATCAGGGAGAGATTTTAGGTGAAGACCTTTTTTTTAGAGAACACCATGAATTTTGGACGAAAAGTAAGAAAAATGGAACTTATTTCAAGTGATGATTTTTTGTTTTTTGGAGAACAACATGATTATAGGATAAATCACCAATATTCGGTAATTATTTTTCGTTTAGATCATCTTCTTTTGAACTAAGGTCACAATCGCTCTCACACATATCGTTTTAATAAAATTTTCTTTGAAAGAAAAAGTTCTTTTGCTGTGAATAGCAATACAAGCGTAAAAAAAAAGCTCATTTGTAAAGCCGAATATATGAAGATTCTATTGTGTATGTTTCTTTAGCAATAGAATAATATGTAAAATGTTTGTTCCAACAGTGCGCCAGGGGGCGCACTGTTAGGTGCTACTGAGTGGCGCACTGTAGGAACACCTGCCATTTTGACTTTAACTCTTGATTTCAGAGAAAAGCTACAATAATCGATTATTATCTTTTACCAGGCTTTACTTTACGCTATGGAGAAATTGATGTCATTTTGACTTAATTCCTAGTGCTTTTATACAATGAAAAAAAACAATTTTTTTTATCAGCAAAAACTAACTTTACTTCCATAAAAATTGAAAAACCTTTTTAAAAAATTTTCTGTTTTTTTAGCATTTCTGAAAATACAAAGAGAAATTGATATTTTAATACAAATTTTGATAATGCAATTACGATGTTATTTTACGCAACAATAAAAAAATAAAACGCAAAGGCGCACTGTTTGCACCGGCGCACTGTTGGAGGCTCTCCCCTACTGTATATTTAATCTTTATTATAACAAAGATTTCAAAGAAATAATTTAAAAAATCGTGAAAGTAATTATGAAACAACAAAAAACCGCTTTAAAATTAATCACAGCCCGGCTTACATTTTAAGAAATATTGAAAACAGAACTACGTTATTTTCATGCTTTGTATAACAATCATTTGATGCTGCAAACAGCTTTGTTAATAAGTAATAGACAAGAACTGGCTTTTTCTACAAAAAATTCTTGATCGCGTACGGAAGCAAGCTGGAAAAATTTCATTTTCCGTACGAATTTGTGGACAACCTGGAAAAATTACAAAGTGGTTTGCCGGATCACGAAGCCTTCTACTCCAATTTCACGAAATCCAATATTACAACAGAAGATGAAGAACGTTCATCCTGCTTGCAAACTATTCTCGTGCGTCACACTGCTCAGGCGGCTCAGGATAGGGTGCTGGTGCCAAAACACTATACATAGCCGCCTTATCTACTTAACAGCTGAGTACTGCTCACCAGTCTAGTGTCCCAGCGCTCGCACTCGCCTCATAAACAGTGTCTTGAATGACGCCTTGCGCAAAGTCACTGGATGACTGCGTCCCACTCCAACGAACCACTTACCAATACTTTCAGGCCTCCAGCCAGTTGAGCTTCGCCGACTGGGAGCAATACTTTTCTTGACTTACCGTGGATCTCTGGACCCTGATCATATCTTGTATGGTCTTTTAAGTGAGTCCTCAGATGCTTTCCAAAAGAGACTAAGATCTAGACGTCCATTTATGCCAGCTGCGCGGAATCTTTTAAACAATCTTGCTGAACTTGGCATTCGCGCTTCTGAGTGGACAAACCATAAATGGAAGGCGGAGTATTGTGAAAATACTTCCAGGCTCCGTGCTTTTATACCCAGGACCAGTGCCAGGCCTGTTGGGATGGGTTTACCCCGAGCAGCTTGGGTTAAGTTTAAGCGCCTGGAGACTGGTGTTGGGCGATTCCATTCGTCCAGGCACAAATGGGGTCTCGCTCCTTTACCAAATTGCGAATGCGGCGGCGCTAAACCGCAGACCAACTTTTAATAGCATGCCCCATACATCAGGCACCACACCATCCCAAGCGGAAATTTTTCTCCGTTTTTCTACGGCCATGTATGATTTTCAGCCGATTATCTCCAATTATGTCAGTGCCGGCTGTACATAACAAAAACATGCATAATCATATATGGCCATGTTTGTATTGCCGAATTTATTTAGTTGATTTTTTTTACTTCAATTACCATCTACGATTATACATGGGCCGTTGCTAATCGAATGTTGATATATATATATTTATCTTTGAAGGCTCATACATGGCCGTGGATAAAAAACCATGTATGATCATGCATAAATAGTCATGATTATCATTATATCAAACCGTTTCAAATTATGTTCCAGTACAAGTTTAGATTAAACAGGGTCTATTTAAAACTTTTAAGATTTTAGGTTTAGTTTGGTTCGAGTTCAATAAAATAAACAGTTAATACAGGTTTTAGCTTCACATTTATTGTATAAGGAAAATCTGTAATTTATAATAATGAATATTTTTCGGTTTAATATCAATTATTTATTACCAACTTTAAGCAGAATACCAATTGGGTAAAAGAGAAAAAAATATTAAAAATGAAATGAACTTCATTTGACCGCCAGATTTTATTTGTCTAAGTTTTAATCCTTTTCGTATTGACAAATACAGTTTTTCAGGACATCGTTTTGAAACTTTATAGCTCTTTTCAACAAAAACAATAAGTGAAATGAAATGCTTAAAATTACGAAACCAAAAACGCATGCCTTGTCAATTTGTATCTTATGTAGCTGAAAAAAGTTTTTACTTGTGGTTTATTAAACTTTTTCAATAATGATATATTTTATAGAAAACATGTATATTGATAAAGTCTTGTAAAGTTTATAAATAATGGAAATAAATGTAACGGCGAGTTTTTTGGATGAGGAAATATTTTTAAAAGCTTTTAATTTTTAAGATCTGTTTGCGTTGGCATTTCCACACAAGGCAAACGTGGTCATTTGAGGCCGTACAGGAAAGGAGTGATATGAATTCAAAACTTTTTTGAATGATTTTTTATTGAAGCAAGATTTATTTTTTAATGATTTTTTTATTGTTTGTGGATTAATCTTTTTGTTGTTGTAATGGATAGAAATTGCATTGATAGAGACAGTATTCGTCTGACACAAGTTTATTAGGTTATTCGTAAGTTGCGTTAGATGGCGCTAAATTAAAAACTTCTAAATTGTAATGTGTTTTAAAACCTTTAAACAGAAGCGAAAAGAACTCGCTAACTAAACTTGCAATCAATGATCACAAGATCTGAAAGCAGAACCGGGAGTGGTGAAAAATATTATTGCAAGTAATCTGCTTTGACTTACATCACTCTAAAGCTAAAAGAAATATCGTATATTTATACAGTATGTCTTTAGTCTCAAATTTTATGAGCCATTAAGTAAAAAGAACAAATGAAATTAATTCAGTATGTTTCTTGCAACAACTTATACCAGGGGGCGCCAAAACTGGGGTCCATGTAAAATTTTTAAGTGGCTTGGGCGGTGTTTTCTAAAATGATATAGACTTAATTGGGCAGGGATGGCGAACCTTTGTTATACGGTGGGTCAAAAAATGACAGTTTTTTAAAACTTACATAAGTGGGTCATTGGCTAAAAAAAGTTGAGGACTAAAAAAAAGTCATCACTTCCCATCAATATTTAAAATTTCTAATTTCGGCCAAAATTCAAGATGAAGATAAAAAAAGGTCTGCATCGTCCAATCCGTTCTAAATTAATGTTACAGACTAAAAATGCCAGAAATTTCAACTAATGGGTCACAACGTCACCTGCGGGTCGGTGGTTCGCCATCCCTGCATAGGGTAACATGCTTCAAATACAAAAAATTTTTACACTAAGAGACGACCTAAAAAAAGGTCTGTACTTTTGTTTAAAGGTAAAAAACTTATTCGGCAGCGATGCTTTGTTTTCTTTGCGCATAAATATTTTTAATAAGCCCAAATAAAATTAGCTTGAAAAGCTTGACATGACCAATACTGACCAACATCATTCGTTTTTAATACGGGCCCTTTACAGTACTCCTGAATGCCCGTGATTCCCTGCCATTTACATAATGCCATTTTTTATCGTGGTCCTACGTTTTGGAATAAAGTTCCAAACTTATTAAAAAATAAAAAACAAACTTTGGGGTCTTTTGCAAAAACCTTTACAAATTTGCGTGCAAATACAAAGAGCAATTGATTATTCCTCCATTAGTGCCAGAGCTAATTTAAACATTAAGCAATACAGCTTGCTACAATTATTTAAAAATTGAATGCTAAATAGTAATTAATTATTTTTAATAAAAAGGTATTGTGGTTTTGGTTTTTGTCTTTTGTTTTTGTTAGGTAGCTCAAATGAAAACAAGCAATTAGTTGTCAACTATCAGTCAAGCAATGATTGCAGATGACATTCCAATCCCAAAATTTAACAGCGATTTAAATTTATAGTTTAAAATTGTTTTTCTTTTTTTTAATTTGTTTTTTGCCGGCTACGTACATTTGAAATAGTCGTTTTGACCCGCGGCAGGATTTTTTTTGGTAGATTTCTTTGCCTGCCTGACCCCTTTTGGGTCTTGACTCTTTTGGTCACAGAGTTTATTGCTTCTTCCACCCATGATTATACAACATTCTCTTCATATGGCTCGGATGTCTATACTTATATTGAATTTAATTGAAATTGTTTCTAATTTGAATTTTTTTTCCTTTTCTTTTTTGTTCTTCTAGTCACACTGCCATACTCCGTAGTGTTTTTCTTTTACTTTTTTCCGTGCCCTCTTGTTGCATAGCCTACTTTAACGTCTGACGTTTTCCTGCGTCTACCTTTTCTTGACTCTCGACTACTTTTTACTGTGTAAAGTTTACTATGTTGGTGGTTAAGAATAAAATTAAAATGAAATGAAAATGAAATCAAATAAAATGTCAAATTGGACATATTAAATGCAATTAAAAAAGAAACAATCAAGTAAAGATATTAAATTATTCCGAGTTTTCTGCAAAAAAGTAAAGCAACAATTGATTAAATTGTCTTCGAGGCTTTTTTGCATGCAATGGAAAATCCAGCAGTTAATTTTTCGAAACCAAAAAGCAAAGTCTTTTGCTAATACAAACTGGATAAAAAACTTTTTTGAGGCATTCAATTTTATACACAAATGGTCGACCAGTGCAGTCAAACATTGGTTCAGCAGTGCTTGACTGCAGTGCTCCGTCAAACACAGCAGCGTTCTGCAACTCTAACGTTAAAACCTATTTTTGATCTTTACTAAGTTTCGAACGCTTTCTTTTACGGTAAAATTTATTTAATAGACATAAAATTTTACAAATTTCTATCTAACTCTCTACAAATAAATTAAGGAATCTTTATCTTCATCAGCAAAGCTTGATTTGTATGCGATGTACGCAAATTGATAATTTCAAACAAAAGAAAAAAGCATCATTTATTTTTAGAGCTTCAATTAAAATTTTTAGGCTTTTTAGGACAGCCAAATGAAACTTCAGGTAAAAGAAAACGTTCGAAATTTAGCTCTTCACCTCAATCCAAGTGTGCCGCAAATTTTTTAAATAGGCGCGAAAAGTCTGAGTTATTTAAGCGCAAACTTTGTTATACTATTTCTGCAACATCAACGTAAAAGCGCTGCTTTATGCTGCCCTATTGTAGAAGAATGCCATTGTTTCGTGGAGTTACAAATAAAACAAAAATGATTTAAAAATTAATCCAAGTGTAGATTCTGCACTGTTAAAAAAAACGTGCAGTAAAATCAAAAAAATTTTCGAACACAGAAACAAAATCAATAAAAAAAACTTTGTGAAATACCAAAAAACATCAAAAGCTGAATAAAAAGACTGAAATAATTAACAAAGAAACAGCTGCATCTTTTTTACAATTTAGCTATTTAGAAGGTCATGACAAGATAAAAATAAATTAATTTCGTAATCCGGTAAAATTGCAATAATCTTTATCTCGTCGTCGTCATCGTTTGAAGGGCATCCACTCCAGGCCAGACACAAACAGAACTGGGGCCGAGGGTTTATCCTTTTACTAGAGTGCTGCACTGCCTGGATCAGATGCTGGCAGTGATGTTATTAAGCCAGCATCGAGTTTCGTCATCCAAAACCGTCAGACCGCGTGCTCCATGTGGTGCCCGATGTATGGGGCACGCTGTTAGTACATGGTCTGCGGTTTGCTCTGAGGCGCCACACTCGCAATTCGGTGAAGGAGCGAGACCCCATTTGTGCATGGACGAATGGAATCGCCCAACACCAGTCCGCAGGCGGTTGAGCTTAACCCAAGCTGCTCGGGGTAAGCCCATCCTAACAGGCCTGACACTGGTCCCGGGCACAAAAGCACGGAGCCTGGAAGCATTTTCACAGTACTCCGCGTTCCATTTGTGATTTGTCCATTCAGAAGCGCGGATGCCAAGTCTGGCAAGATTGTCCAAGAGATTCCGCGCACCTGGCACAAACGGGCGTCTGGATCTTAGTCTCACTTGGCCAGTATCTGAGGACCCATTTAACAGACCATGCAAAATATGATCGGGGTCCAGAGATCCACGGTAAGCCAAGGAGAGTGTCGCTCCCAGTCGGCGAAGCTCAGCTGGCTGGATGCCTGAGAGTACAGGTAGGTGGTCCGTTGGAGTGGGACGCAGGCATCCAGTAACTATGCGCAAGGCGTCATTCAAGACACTGTCAATGAGGCGAGTGTGAGCACTACGACACCAGACTGGCGCACAGTACTCAGCTGCTGAGTAGACTAGAGACAAGGTGGCTATGCGTAGTGTTTTAGCACCAGCACCCCATCCCGAGCCCACGAGTCGCCTCAACAGTGTGACGCGCGATGATAGTTTTTTGCGCAATGCCACTAAATGGTGACGAAACGTGAGCGATCTGTCCAGTTTTACCCCAAGGTATGTAGGGATTGGACAGAACGGTAAAAGTCTACTATTGTTGTAGACCTTTAGCTCACGTTTGGCCTCTCGGTTGTTTAAGTGAAAGGCTGTCGTCACCGTCTTAGTGTGACTGAGCTTCAACCTCCAAGTCTGGAGATACGCTGACAGTGTGGACATGTCTTGGCTTAATGTCCCCTCCAAGTCCTTCCAGTTTCCAGAAGAGTGCAACAATGCTAAATCATCAGCATAAGCAAACTTTCTGGAAATCATGGAAGGAAGATCGTACGTATAGATGTTAAATAAGAGGGGAGCCAAGACCGATCCCTGAGGAACGCCGTTTTTAAGACGGCGTAGCCTGCTTTGCTTGCTGTCACCGGTGGTAAGGGTGAAACTACGATTTCGGACAAGCTCCATGATCATTTTGACCATGTGCTTATCCGGAAGTAGTCTCAGCAGCTTGCAGGTAAGGCCACGGTTCCAGACAGTGTCATAAGCAGCTGTCAGATCGATAAATACGGCACCGGCCTTCTTTTTAGCCTCAAAAGAATCCTCGATGTTCTGGGTTAGCAGAACAACTTGATCTACGGTTGACTTCCCGCGTCGGAACCCAGCCTGCTCTTTAGGGAGCAGTGGATCGATTAATGGTTCAACGCGGGCGTAGATAAGCCTCTCGAGGATCTTGTAGGGGACACAGAGCAGAGATATCGGTCGATAACTCTTTGGGTCCCCCACGGGCTTTCCTGGTTTTGGGATCGCGACCACAAGCGCTCTTCTCCAGATCTTGGGAATTTTGAGTCAACGCAAACAGGAAGAAAGGAAGTCACGTAACCAGGACTTCAAAGCAGCTCCAGCATGGAGTATAAGCTCGGGGCAGATGGAATCAGGACCCGGAGCTTTACCTGGTTTTAAATGTTGAAGGGCAGCAGCAAATTCTCTCTGTGAAAAATTGTCAGAGATATTTACTGCGTCTGGTGTTGTGGCCCTCCAAAGGTCAGACACTTCTTGAAAAACAAGTCGAGATGACTTGCGATCAACAGCCTCGTATTTCCCATTTCTAACCAGCTGAGATGCAATAGCATCGGCTGAAACGGGACAATGACGAGGAAAGTGTCGTGACCTACCAGTAAGGTTGTTCAAAATACTCCACGCTTTTCGACTAGAGTGTGAGAAGTCAATGCTCCGAACTGCTTCGGACCATCGATCCCTCCGTTTTCTGTCAAGCTTGGCAAGCAGAGTTGTAGCAGCCAAACTTGAGTCGTCTCCCTGAGGAGACTGCAGAAAGGTTTTATAGAGGGATTCACACTCTGCATCCCAACACGGAATATAGTTGTTTTGATACCCGCGTGGGATAGTCTTTTTGGCTGCTTTCTTAATGATGTTACAGAAGTCTTGGTAAGCCGCATCCACATCAAGTGAATCAGGCGGCAACAAAGTCTTTGCGAATTTATTCGTCAAAGCAATGTAGTGACTCCAATTGGCCTTGCGGAAGTTCCATCGCTTAACAGGCATGCTTGGCACTGCCATAGCAAACCTTGGTGGTGTAATAAGCGAAGGTCGATGTTGTGACCTGGGGAACTTGTCAAGGACACGTCTATCCGGTAAGCGACTGTTTGGACCTACGCTAGCGAAAGCTAGGTCTGGATTGGTGCCAGTGTTCCAGCGGCCGGAATAAAAACTGGCAGCGTCCTTGGCATTATATAGGAGGGCAAGACAATTAATACTTTCCCAGCCAGCCAAGCACTCACCATCCGGACTGTTGTCATCATAACCCCAATCAGCATGACGACAGTTAAAATCGCCAGCGTACAGACAGGGGTGAGGAAACACTGGGAGATCCAGGGTTCGCAATCGCGTTGGTGGTGGTTTGTAGACGTTGACTATTTTATAGCCATCAACGTCCACACACAGCCACTCGATCTCCGATGTCGGTGGAGATTGGTCCAAAAGCGTGTATCTCAGTCGCTCGTGGACAAACGTGGCAAGGCCATGCTTCCTGCTTAAAGAAGACCCAGCTAGTTGGTAGTGTGGTAGCACCAACTTCTCTGCATCAGTGCAGTGGGTCTCCTGCAGTAGGATGACGAGTGCCTCAGACTGCATAGCGAGGTGATGAAGAACATTCATCTTGCTTGCAGTGAGGCCTTCGATGTTCAGCTGAAGAATAGTGGGTCTTCGGAACTTGTTGGCAATGTGCCCTGAAAAGGGCAGTTTTATCCTGACATTGCCCCGTCCTGAAAAGGACGTTTGCCGATTAACAGACCCACACTGAACATCGGAATGGGTGGATACCCTTCCGTTTTGGTAGGTTCGGTTTCGGTCTGTCATTTTAAAATCAATGAGCAGACTTAATCACGGCCCAGGCTGCGTGAAAGCACCTACCATCTTTATCTGAAAGTTTATGAGTACGTGATACATTTGAAAGTAAAAAATTATTTGTAGAAATTAAAAATTGTAAAAAGGTGGAGGAAAAGTTACCATAAGAGCTCTTTCAAACTCACAAAGTTATACTTATTAATTTCGCGCCAGAATGATTATTGGGGGTGGTCATAATACCTGCTGTAATTTGTGATGACGTTTAACAAACGAAAAAATTTAATAGAAAAGGAATATTGCTTTCAAACGCAACAAGAGAGAGAACAAAACCAAGAGCAAGATAATGTCGTGCTGAAGGTTTTATAGTCTTTCCCTCAAATATGTTTAAATATAAAATATAATAACAGATTTACAACCTTTATTTGAATATGAAGACCAAAAATAAAATTTTGGAGATACTATTTTTACAATTTTACTTCTGATAAAAACAACTGCGCATGCTGATAGCTGGTCTGGTTCAACTTCTGGTGAATTGTTAGCTGTAAATATAATCAGCTTGACCCTGGCAGCAGTGATTGAGTTGTGCATAACATTTTGCTATTTTGATTTAAAACTTTACGCAGTCTGCTAATAGACTTCTAAATAGTTCGAGGCGGACTTAAACATTAAACAAATCAGTGATTGAAATTATCAGCGTTTTAGATCACTGAGGCAGAACTAATCTTATAGCGTAACAGCCAAATTTATTGAGTAAACCAGACATCACCGAGAAGTAGGACATGTACTCTATTCAAAATGGTGAAAAAACAGTGAAAGCTATAAACTTAACCCTATTACAACTGAGAGGGGCGGGGCGGAAAGCGCCCGCGCTGTTAAAATGCTGTGTGCTGCTCAAAAACTACTTGTACGAATTTCTTCACATTTTATGACTTTTTCTAATTTTTATTCATTTAAAAGTTGGTGCAATTTTTAAAAAAATCGCTCAAGTAATTTTGGAGTTACGTTGATTTTAAAGTTTACTGTAGACCGCACAGCGAATCCCTCTCTTCTTTAGCTCCAAATTCTTCAAACTATAGGGAAGCTATGCGAGCCTTCCCCAATCACACCGCTGGCTTTCCCACACGTCTTATAGCTTTATAATATTTATTAAAGTTGAGATTTAAATATAAAGATATAACAGGCTTCCACAAGCCAACGACCACAATTATTTTCTCGACAATACTGCTTAAACGATGCAGTTAACTATACAACCAACGTGCCGCCAACGTGCTCCCAACGATGCAGGCAACGATGCAGCCAACGATGCAATCGCAAAACGAAAGTTACCCAAGTTTCGCTTGCGATCTACAAACTCACTCTACAAAACTAAACCACCGAACCACTTGATCACCAACGACTGAAAGAGGAATTAAATTTACCAACATCTCAATTTATAGTGTGCACGCCACGTGTAAGTCAGCCAATCAGATTTGATTAAGATCGCTGCACGTGATCTACATATAAAGTAGTGAACGCAAACAATAGAATTAATTAACAGGTTTCAAAAAAGACTTCTATGCAGTTAATTAACTTTTTCAATTTCAGTGCGAGTTCTATTCTTATGATTTTAACAAGTTATTAATAGTTTTTTGACACCTAGTCACTAGTTTTTTGACTATTTGATAAAACGCTACAAAAAAGCAACCAAAAGCGAAAAAAATCAAATTGTAAAGTGCTTATCAATACAATTGAGACTGAACGGTTCATGAACTATGTTTACTCAAGCACTTTACGAGGCAATAAAACGCTTTCAATCTCACTTTCCAAGGAAAGTTGTTTATCTTGAAAAAGACGTAAATGTAGATTTATATTTTTTTTCGTGTAAAATTTTTAACAAATTTGGATAAAATCCAGAGCTTTATTATAAAAGTTGATCTTATGATCGATTATACACTTCAATACCTTAGGTATAATGGCTATTGGAAGGGAAAATTACTACCATCGAAACTATTCAAGCTAAGCGGAAACAAATATCAAATGAAATAAAGCAAGTGTGTAATAGAGATATTGGTTTCTATAAACTTTTTTGGAACGAACCTGAAAAAATATCAACCTCAATTCTTTTATTGTAAACTCTAAAACCACAGGAAAGCGAAACATTTCAATCTTATCAACAATGCACCCAATTTTTTAAGTTTCGAAAAATTAAAAGAAAAAACCGGCTTTATACAAGCTATGTGTTTATACGAAAAGAGGTACAGACATTGTAGACCAAAAAATTACTTTCTAACCGTGTAAAACCAAGTCTCGAAAATGGACCACAATTGCATTTTCGTATTGGCTTGATATTTGTCGCATAAATGCAGCAAGTGTATTAGCAATGAATAAACACACGGAGCCGCGCAAATAGAATTTGTTCGAAGTTGGCTTTAATCTTGTTTTGAAATTAGTAAAACCTTTCATCCAAGGCAAGGTCTAACCCAGTGTTTCTCAACCTTTTTTCGATTGCGGCCCATTTTTTAAATTTTTTAAAAATTGCGGCACCTTTAGACCATTTTTATTAAATTTTGTTTCTAAAATTAGGTGATTTCCAAAAAAAGGTCTTCACCCAAAGTTGGCTCAGATTTCTAGCTTTTGTCCGTGAAATCAGTTCAATTCTAAAAATTCCGTTGTTCTGGTCGCGGCACATAATTGGTATCTTTCAAAGTTTGCGGCGTACTTCAGCTACGATCCTTGATTTCCGCCACCAAAATTATGTGATCTCTAAAAATAAAAAAAGCTCTTCACCTGAATTCACGGTCCCTTGGAATTTCCTTCCCAAATCAGTTCTTTCTAAATAAAAACGGTCTTTGCTCCGAATATTACATATTTCACGTGTAAAATTCGACGTCCCCAGACAATTTTTTTCCAAAATCTTTCGCGGCACATAGGTTGAGAAACATAGATATACGTAGTAACATTGAAGCTTATAATTCAAAATAACATTACAACACTCGACTTTTTTCCTGGACTAGTGAATAATGTGCATAGGTGGGCACAGTACTTCTTAAAAGTACCGCGGTACCGGTACTCGGTACTTTGCTAAAATTGTACTGCGGTACCAGTACGGTACTAAAAAAGTACCGAGGTACCGGTACCGCGGTACTTTTGAATAATACGAATTAATGGTAATAACTAAAACTCTGTCATACATTGGATTTCATTTGACATTTAAAAATTGTATTTAACAAAGCGAAAACAATATCATACGTATCCAACTGTTCACTTTGAAAAATCAATTATGCTTTGGATGTAAAAACATGCGTGAATATGTTTTTAACTTGATTTTTTGCATAAAATATGCCTCGGATATATGAAAAGCCTAATGAATACGTTGTCTTCTGCTTTGTTTTTTATATTAAAAAAAGTTTGTCAAAAATCGTACTAATTTCCATATAACCTATTACAGTGGTTTAGTCAAAGTTATTCTCAAGTTTTTTGGGTCACGAACCTCTATTTGCAAATCTTTTTTTATCATGGACCCCAATCTTATGTCACATAAATTTTCTGCCCAACCAACGAGGAAAGTTAAAACAAACCCAAAAATAAATAATACAAAATCTGTTAAAAATAAATGCTTATAAACAGGCATACCATATTTCCGTAGGGGCAAACCGGGACGCTCGTTTATAGACAAAAATTCGTCCCTAAAAAAAGTGTTCTCTAAAAAAAGGTCTTCACTTTGAATCTGTCTCCGATATCATGGTATGGATTACTTTACCAGGTATATATATTGAGAAATTTTGTCATATCGTCGCGGACCACTTGTGCGCTCATCACGGACCTCATTTTGAGAAACTCTGGTTTTGGTAATTTAGTAAAATTACTCAAACTTCACTGGCCGTTAATTGTTATGATAATTTTTTATATTTTTGCTTCCAAAGCAACAAAATTAAAATTTCATCAGGTCCCTTTTGCATTGGTATAAATATGAAATTTGGTGTTTAGTGGATTTTTGATTTTATGCAAAATATATCCATTTTTATAATTAGACAACTAGAATGTTCCTTGCAAATGCAATACTTTCAGAAAATATTTACTACACTAGGATTGATTCCTATAATTTCTGATATACCATACTTAGCGCCGAAAGCGCTAAAGATTTGACATAATTGCACGCAAAAATGCTACTTTTTCCAAAGCTGCAATGTCTTTTTTGCACAATAATTACTATATGCTCATTAAACACGATAATCATTCTTTTTTTTGCACAACTGGTGCGATGACCATGCACAATTTTTTTGTACATGTTATAACCTATATAGTTTAATGAAAACAATCCACTACCAGCGTAACTACGATAAGCACGGCTAAGCCGCAAGGGCGTACTGACGGTGGTTTCGATAAGCTGACCACATCGAGTCAGTTAACACGAATCGGGTAAAGTCAAGCTAAACCCTGCAGTTCCATTGCTAACATTAAGTAAGAATGGTCAAGCCAATCAACAAGCAAATGCGGACAGACCTGTTTCGTCCTTGTTAGGACTCGTCAGGACACTACAGCTTGTTGTTGACTTCAGCTAAAATCAGCTGGGGTCAACAAAAGTGTTATTTAAGGTTGTATAGAAAACAATTTCATACTCTTTGGATAGAGATACCGGTACTTAAATATTGTAATAAAATATTATTTCCGATTGAAAAAGCAAGTTTTCAAAAGGCAATCAACTTTCGTAAATTGGCTGAAAAGCAAAGATTGGTTTCAGAAAATTAACGACTTCGGGGTTTAATTGATCGCATGATTAAAAGTAAAATTCTTTCACAGTTGGAATCCCCTTAAAGAGGTTCCTGCAGTTCACAGAAGATTAAACTCTATTTCAGCAAAATCTGATTTCATTATTAAAATGTTTCGATCTTAGCAACAACGAATGTTTTCAAAATTCACTGGACTTTTTAAACAATTTGGAAATGAACTTTTCATATAATAAAAAAAATACAATTCATACTAAGAAAAAAATTGAAATTTTAAGTGTCACATCGTACTTTTTTATAATTATTTCAAAATGTTACAATAAACCTAATTTAAAAAATTGAGTTAGGATTGATTACTTTGGTGAAATAAATTTTTTTGGATTTTTGCAAGCTTTTTTTTTTTTGTAGATTAGTCTAGCTTATATAGTAGAATATTTTATAGTTAAACTTGACTAATGCTCTGGCGTATATTTTTTGATTTTAATTTACCGTACATTGAATTATTTATTAATACATTTTGTCAGAGCAGGACTGCCCAACCCGAGACCCGCAAAGTCTATTGTTGAAGCCTACCAAAGAATTTGTAATTACATAATCAATCAAATTATTGTAATGCTTTGAATCAATCCAATGACTCGCAAAAAAATCGGAATAAATAGGCTAATTTTCGTCCCACTAGAGATTTTTCGCTTTATATAAGAATAAAATACGTAGATATATCAAACTGGTGCCCTTTTTTGTTTGGTCTTTAACTAAATTTGTAATCCGAATTCCTGTTGTCAAGGAGGTTCATTAAAAAATAGCACATTAAAAATAAATAAAAACAAAAAAGAAGGTACTTTGATTTCTGCATCGATTGCGACTCGCAATAAATTTTTCGACAAAAGTTGGACCATAATGGTTAAAAGATTGAGCACCCCTGCGTCAGAGTATAAAACAACCTAACATTTTCTAAAACAGTCATTATCATCAAAATGAATTTCTACCGAGAGTAATTTGAGATTTTAATATTGATTTGGTCACAACTTACGACACCGACAATGTTTCTTTCAGAATTATTTAATTTGTAGTACGAATTTTGACATTAGATTATCGGTATCATAACATCGGTACAACCAATCATAGCCGTACCTGCCGCGGGGGCAGGGAGGGCAAATGCTTACCCAAGTTTCTAAGATTTGGGTAAAATTGAAATTTTTCGGGCAGTGACAAGAAAATATTTGGGCAAAGTCAAAAATTTTAGGACACTGAAAATGATCAAACTGCAAAAAATAGTTACCAAATTTAGGTGAAGACTTTTTTCTCTAGAGAACACCTTGTTTTGGGTCGAAAATTGAAAAATATGAGACTGAATTCAAGTGAAGACTTTTTTTTTTTAGAGATCACATTGATTTTAGGAGAAAATTTGTTCTTGGTTTGCGAATCTCAGACAATTTTTTGTTCTATCCGTAATGTACTAGAAAATTATGATTTGCGCAAACGTCACATAATTTGGGAAAAACTTCATTGCCCTCCATATTTTTTTTGGCTGGTACGCCTACGCAACCAATTAATGATATTGCACTCAAGCATAACACAATATGTATGCTATTCAAATGTCTTTTGACTTTGTTTACGTAAATGTTCGATACAGTTCCCAGCATAATTCAAAAGTAGGGCGGAAGTGCTTTGATAATTTTCGATCACCTCAAGCAAACTGCGACAAATACGTATTTCTTAAAACTTCACTTTTTAAACGAATCTATATAGTTCGATCTTTTGATCATTTTCATCAAACGCTCAGTGCAACAAAGAAAAGTAGGCTATTTTATTCAAAATTGTTTCAAACATAAACTGACAAGGAGGAAAAACGAACGCACACCTTTCTAGATATTGTACTGTGCAGAAAAAAACATATAAAAATAAAATAGCTATTTACGCCAAGTCATTTATGCTAAATTTTAATACCGGTGCGTAGTGTTGTAAAATATTTTCCACAGCCTGTTCTTGTTGCAAACAAAAATATAAGAAAAAAACTGGAGCAGGGACCTTTTAACTGTGCTACATTTGATATGTCATCTGCTTAAATAAAAACAAGTCAAATAACCTCTGTTGGTGCGTTTTTCGTTTAGTTCAATATTAACACTTAAAAATGATTGTGCCATTTTTTTTGTGTTAATTAGAATTTTATTGGTTGATTTCATTTCAGTAACCTCTTTTTATTCTGTTAAAATTGGTCGGGTTGTTAAGATTGCAAAAACAGCATTCCTACGTCATTTTAATCTTTTTAAGTTTTGCACTTTTTCGCTGAAATTAATAACACATCTTAGGTGTGCTCGGTGTCCTGAACCTGTAAGTCGAGCGAAAGCTAACGGGATTTGCTTTATATTTTGTATAAACTGATGGGTATATTTGGGAAAAGCAAAATATGGAAAACTAGTGTTTGTGTGTCAATTTATGTTTTGTGAAAGCGTAATTTGTAGCAGATGGAGCCTCGCTCTAAAAGATTTTAACAACTGATTAGAATCGTCACAATTACAACAGGAAAGATTATAAAACTGAAAGTGAAAGTAGCTCTTATTGTTTAGTTCAAATAAACTGTAGAAAGTGAAGTAAGCTAACAACGTCTCTGTTGATTGATTGAATTTGACAGATTGAACAAAGCTTTCAATAAACACATCTTGGCATCTTTATTTAATTTAAGAATGCGCTGCAAGAAGAATCAGAAATAAAATGACTCATGGGCTATATTGAGTACCGGTATGGGGCTTACATCTCTAAATAGTGTTAGAGAAAGAAAAACCTCAATGTATCATTTGTTTTTAAGTTCTCTCTAATTGCTTATAAAGCTCTTAAAGTTACAATTGCATTTCTTATAACTCAAAATACTCGCACACAGAAGTTTCTCCAAAAGTACTCTGAAATTAATAAATCTCCAAAATTTTGAAAGAAGTTTAAATGAAACCAATGCAAACTTAATGTAATTTTCATCTCTTGCTATAGCGGAGGAAAATAAACCTCAAAAGAAACGGAAAAAGCCGTGTGCGAAAAAAATTGCCGAAATCGTTATTGGAAAGGAAGCTATCAAGAAAAGTGTTGGCAGCATAGTCGATCGTTTAAAAGCACTATCATTTAATGGCGAACCTAATCGAGACGGTCACTGTTCAAAACCTATTCATGCCGTTCTGTTATGTTCTTGGGAAAAATGCTTGATGGCACTTCCTCTGCTTGGCGGTCCTGGCAAGCAGCTTTAAAATTTTACTCATACTTTTAATAAAATCAAAAACTAAAATATGGAATTGGGACCGGACAACAGCAGATCGAATTAATCACTGCACAGTTGCCCTTAGTATAGTGTTTAAGATGCTTTCCTTTTAGTTAAGAAGACAAATATAGAAATTAAAAATAAAAAAATAGCTGCTTTATCACTCTCAAACAGTACTCGATTAAAATACCCAATCCTGTTTCACAACAAGGTTTTTTATCGAAACTACGCAAAGAATTTGTCTTAAATTGGAGAATAAAATAAGATGTCTTTCAGAAATTTTTCCACAAATGGACAGGCTACTCAAAAAAAACTATGTTAAAATGTCACATTGAATTTATTACTCCAATACTGTTTTGAAGTAAATAAACATGTTTGTTCATATCATCTAGATTTTGTGCTAAGTTGTACAATAAATCTTGGTTTCTAGTATTGCGCAGACTACAGTAGTATTTTTTGCAAGCAAAACCACATGGCAGTTTCGTTTTTTTGCTATAGCTTATTGTTTTCATCTTGTACATAAAAAGGTCATGGACCCCTGAAAATCACTCTGTGGACCCCTGGGGGTCCATGCACCCCCGGTTGGGAACCACTGCCGTAGAATTAAAAGTGTCGCTTGACAAAGTTTTTCAGCATACAGAGAAAGAAATTCTACATTAGTAAAATATGTTAAAAGCTGGTTTTATTAGTGGTTACATTCGATCTTTGCTATTTATCAAACAATTTTTTAAAATTCATTTAATGTTGTGAACAATTTAAGTAAGAAGCTTTATACAATAAAAAAAAGATAAACCATTACACAAAATAATTATGTTTGTAGTTCCACGTCGCAAAAGACTGCTTTTTTTTTCACTATAAAAGAATATTTCAACTTTACTAATTAAGTTAGAGTTATTTGCTTTTTGATCACGTCAATTTTTTTGATTTCACAGAAATCATTTTTATTTCGAATGTTTTTTTTTTCTTTTACTACTAGATGACCACTTCATTTTAGATAATTCTTGCGAATTCAATATTCGACCAATGTTGCGAACGTATTAGAAATAGAATTCTTAATAAAAATATTCAGAAGTTTTTCAAAAAGATTAATGCGAGGTATATCGATCTTTGGATCACATTACGCGATGTTGGCTTCTTACCAGTGGCGTGCGGTCAGGGCATGCAAGTCATGCTTTGCATGACCAAATTTTTATGGATTACATGACGAACTTTTGCGCGATGAGATATAGATTTTTTAATTTAATGAGAAATAGTACTGGTTTGCAATGAAATTAGAGAAATTTGAGGCCGATCCGAGGTGAAGACCTTTTTTTAGAGATTACTACAAAATTAGAGCAAAAATTGCAAAATCCGCCAATGCTTTGCGATGATGACCTTTTTTTTTCTTTAGGAAACGGTACAATTTTGGGACAAAAATTGTAAAATCTAGGAATGATTTTAAGCAATGAACCTTTTTTTTAGAGAACATTAGAATTTCAGGACGAAAAGTATAAAATATGAGACTGGTTGAAAGTGAAGACCTTTTATTTTTTAGAGAACACCTTGATTTTAGGACCAAAAGTGAGAAATCGGAGACTGATTTGAAGTGAAGACGTTTTTTTTCTTTGAGATTACCACAATTTTTGGAGAAAAGTTGCATCACCTGGCAGTCATGCAAAGTGATGACTTTTTTTTTGTTTTTAGCGCTTTCACGGCGGGGCTTTTGTCCACTAGCTGCGCTAATTTAGGAGTTTTTGAAGAATTAAGCAATATTTAATTATAATTTCCCCATTGATTATTAAAAAAAATTGTTTAAATTTTATATCATTGAAAAGATGATTTTTTCCTAAGTATAATGTTATAAAATGTTTAAAAAGTTGTTCAAAAACAAGTTTGCAACAAGCAAAATAAAAGACCCCACTTTTCCTTTCAAAAAATCCCTTTTTCTCCAATAATTAGAACTAGCGACAAGATAATTCAAATTTTCAAGTCGCTACGTGTCGCTAGAGTTCTACTCTGTCTGGCGGAAAAACTTTCGTCTGAATATTTTGCAAAGCACGCGCTATATTCGATTATATTCCCAAAAGATTATGGCAAATGGTACATTTCTAATTAGAACAACGAAATTTTGAACTTGATTGTAGTGTGTGTGCTTGCGTGCCATTGTTTGAATCTTTGCGCGGCTTTGACTTTAATCTAGAAAAAAAGTTTCGGCTTTTTTTCTAGATTAAAGTCAAAGCCGTTTTTCTAGATTAAAAGTTTCAACTTTTTTTCGTGACAATTTATAAAGAAAAAATGGCAAGCTCATAGTTTATATTAGCTTGCTCAGCAAAGGAAAGTAGTTTCTTGTAACTCAATAAATTCCTATGTAACAAATTTTGATCAATTGATGTATCTTTGCTGAAGCATAAAACTACACCGGTAATATGTTTTAGGAAAATATTTTCAATTGTCTGTTTTGCAACTTTAGCAAATAAAAATTTATAAATGAATTTTTTAATCCAAATTCTGAAATGTTCTTTGTGATAAGCAATAAACTATTTTTGCAAACAGAAGGTCACCGTGGATATGGCACACCAATCCTTTATAATTTTTTATTTTTAATTTCCATATTTGTCTTCCTAACATACGAAAAAGCTTTGTAAACGCTATAAATAGAGCAGCTGTCAAGCAAGTATACGACCTGCTTTCGGAGACTCCAAGATATTACAGTCCGATTCCGAGCTATTGAAGCACATAATTTATAATTTGGAAAAAAGAGGGACCCGCAATTTAGACGAAACATTTGGTGTTCAAAAATCTGTTTTTGAAATAACATAGAGAACCAAAAACCGGTTTTTGAAAATATATTATTTCTAAAATTTACTTGATTGATAGTGTTCGTAAATATCTTTACTTCATAAAGCTTTATTAATCTTAGTCTCATACAAAAAAAACTTTTTTTATAATTATGACTTGATTAGTAAATTATAATTTATTAAATTGAACAACTTATCTTTATACGGTTCGTAACAGAGCTTTCAGATGTTTTTTTGCTGATTATAAATTCTGACTTCGCATCAAAGCGCAGCCGTATATAAAGGGACGTGCGCATTTGCTTGGGTATTGTGACGTAACAGAGGGTTTTTCAGGAAGTTTAGTCCAAAAAATTTGCCATCTTTCTTTTTTTGCTCACTTTGAGTCACGTGACATGAGCCCATTTGTCCCTCCCTCCGTGAAAGAGTTAGAGAACACCTTATATTTAGGACAAAAACCGGTTTAGAGCACCATAATATTAGGACTAAAAATTTGAATTTCACAAACAATTTTTTCCTTCCCGTAAAATATTGCATGTCTTACTCATTAACTACCAATAAAATATCCGATTTTCATGACCAAATTTTGGCATGCCAATTGCATGAGCAGTCTCAGAGGTCACCGCACGCCACTGCTTCTCACAAATACTACCATCATTGCTGAACATTTGTGTTTTTTTAGACCGGTCCGCAAAAAAATTTTAGTTTTAAACCGTTGCAAAAAAGGTTGCCGACCCCTGCTCTAAGGAATAATAATCAAAAAAATGTAACATATTTCGATCACGGTACTTTTGCTAAAGCATAAAACTACAACGGTAATATGTTTTAGCAAAATAATTTTAATTGACTGATTTACAATTTGTGACTCTAGCAATTAGAAATTTTTAAATCAATTTTTCATGCAAGTAGTAAAACATTTTGTGTAATAAACAATAAAGCATTCTTACAAGCACAAGGTCATCATTCATATGACACACCAATCATTTATTATTTTAATTTTTGATTTTCATATTATCTTCCTAACACATGAAAAGCTTCCTGATATTCCAAGATGTTGCCGTCCAGTTCAAATTCTAGGCTTTGATTTTGTCTTTTTTTTAGAGATATGATTGAAATCTAGAACTTCTTATTAAGACGGCCAAGCAGAGGAAAGCGCCGTACAGTGTTGTTGTGATATTGTGCAATCGATGACGTAGTGTTTTCTTAAACGCTTCTAATCTTAATCAGCGCCTTCTGCTCGAACAATTGGACACGCGTGTATCTCCAAGCATAATTGTTACAAGTTAAATATGCGCCTTTATTTTGGTTCATCAGTCAGTTCAAAGTCATCGAGCTACTACAGCAAACGAACTGAAAGCATTCTATTTCAATACGGTTGTTTTTTTTGGCTAAGTACTTTTGTAAATTTTAATTATTGTTATTTAATAAACCTGTGTATTCGTGCAAAGATACAACAGGCAAAAGTGGCGACGAGGATGGGATGCTCGCTTCCGTCTGCAAAGCGATGAAATAATACCGCTCCAATTCCGCATTCTGAGGCGTCACAAGATAAACCCAACGGAAGAGATGGGTCATAGTGCGCAAGTACAGTCTCTGTGCATAGTAACCGTTTGATCTTTTTGAAAGATGTCGCTTCTACTTCACCCCACTTCCACTGTTGTCCTTTGCGTGTAAGCTTGTACAACGGCTCGGTGATTTCCGAAAAATATGGAAGTAAGAATTTAGAATAAAACTGCACAGATGCTAAAAAAGATTTTAACGTAGAAATGTTCTTGGGTGTAGGCATTTCTAGTATGGCATCAACTTTGGACCCTTTTGCAATTCCTCGACTTGATAAAGTGTGACCCAGGTAATCAATTGATACTTGGGCGAAAACACATTTTTCACGGTTGTAGCGAAGACCTTTTTCTTCTAGTCTTTTGAACAAAGCTCGCAGATTCATCAAATGATCTTTTGCGTTGTCACCACTTACCAAAATATCATCGAAATACACGGCAACTCCTCGCAAATTTTGCGTTAACTGTTCCATGATTTCTTGGAAATACCCTGGTGCGGATTTAATTCCGAAAGGAAGTCTTTTCTGAAGTAAAACTCCTTTGTGACTGCTGAGAGCCAGCTTCTTCTGGCTGTCAGGAGAAAGACAGATTTGATTATATGCATTAGCTAGATCAATCTTACTAAAGCAGTAACCACGTCCTAGCTTGCGCATTAGATCTTCTGGGAGAGGGATTGGTTGACGATGGTCTTCCAGTTGCGAGTTTACAGTCACCGAATAATCTCCACAAACTCGGATGCTTGCTTTTGCTTGACCTGGCAAAGGAGACTTTCGAATAGGAACCACCCTTCCTGCTTCGTATGCTTCGTTTAAATCTTGTAGGATTGAGAACGGAACAGGTCTTGGCTTCTTGAAAATATGTTTAGTTCAGGTTTAAACCGTATGTCCAGTGAAAAATCTTTTAGACAACCCAATGTAGATTCAAATAAAGTAGGAAACTCTCCACATAATTGAATACATGCCGCATCTAAAGAGTTTTCTGGACCAGTTGTATTTTCTCTGAAGTGATCAGTTAAGTTGGTGAGTTTCAACTTCATCATCGCCAGACGACCTAGTAAATTTAGATTGGGCACCTTAGTGACAATTACAGGACAGGTCACGTCAGGTGATTTTCATTCAATACTTGCAGTTGATTGGAATTGTCCCACGACGGGTAGCGGGCTACCTTCAGCAACTTGATATTGAACTGATACAGGTTGTAGAATGGGTTTACCCAGCGTTTGCCACGTCGCTTCACAGCAAAATGTGTCACTGGCTCCGCTATCAATTTCAAACTTAATTCTGCGGTCATTAAGTCTAATAGTTTGATAGATGGGTGAAACAGAACATTGGACTTTGTGCACCAATTTCACCTGTTGTTTCACAAGCTTATTATCTCTTAGTCGAGACATGCATACAGATTGCAGATGACCTGTTTTGTTGCAGAAGCTGCAAATAGCTTTAATGTGGGGACAAGCTTTGCTAAAATGTCCAGAATTTCCACACCTGAAGCAGGCGGTTTTCTTTTCTTGCGTTTTGGAAGTTTTGGACTTTGCGTGATAAACTTTCTGCACCGACGTAGAAGGTTGACCGTGTACGGTTTCCTTTGCTACCTTGGCTGCTTCTTCCACTTCTTGAGCCACTCTGATGGCGTTGCTAAACTTCAGTTCATCGTCTTTGAGCTTGAAGAGTGTCTTCAAAACTGCTTCGTTGTCTACTGAACAGATGAATTTAGTTCGCAAGGCTTCATCTAAAGGATCTTTAATGGATTGAAAATCACATGTAGCTGCATCTTGTCGTATTCTGCTTGCCAGCTCAGGAATAGTTTCGCCAGGTTTGCGTTTCATGTCAGACCAAAACTTGATTCTGACAGAGGGGAGAAGAATCGATCTACGCAACGGGCTAAAGTACATCACACAAATGTCCAAACAAAAACGGGAAATTCGGTGACAACAACGTCTATAATAACAAGATCAGCACCTGCAGCAAGTGCACCAAGTGAAGCAGCTAAATGGCAACAATCTCCTAGGTGTTTCATGTGCTCCACTGAAACATCAGAGAAACGGCACTTCTTATACAATTGCGATAACTATCAACGTTTGACCCCAGAAGAAAAACGAAACGCTATTATTCAGGCTCATCGTTGCCTTAATTGCTTGCAGTCTCACTCTGTAGAAGATTGTAAGTTTCCTTGCAAATGTAAGCACTGCAAACAACGCATGGCAGTGCCTAAGCATACTACTTCACTACACGAAATATATAATACGTCCTTTCCCACATATCCCAGCGAAAATGTCAGCTCTACTGAAAGGGTGGCTGTTGGGGCCGCCTCACTCCCATCTTATAATCAAAAGGCTAGTACCTCAGTAATGAGGAAGATAGAGGCACAACAAACAGGTATTTTGACACGTATATCTACTGTACAAATAAGCAACCCATGCACAGGAAAAAATACCTTGGTTTATGCGCAGCATGATCCTGGGTCACAAGTGACACTAATATCTAAAACACTATTGGAAGAACTCGATCTTGTGCCTGTAGGAAAATCACAAATTACCCTACATACAATTTCATCCAGTGAAACAAGCGAGCTGGAGAATGTAGTGTTCAACCTCAAATCACTACACAATAACAAACACTTTCTTGGGCTGCAGGCATTGGTAGTCTCACCATGGTCTGATGAGGGCTACACTCTGCCTCACTGTCAGGATTTGTCGGAGTACCCACAATTTGATGATGTCGTTCCATACATGATTCCTGAGCGTTCGGGTGTTGATGTTCTGATAGGTCTTGACAACTCTGCCTTAATGAGGGTTTTACAAGAGCGAACTGGTAATGAAGGCGAACCTCATGCTATTGAAACCCCACTCGGGTGGATAGCATCTGGAGGAAAATTCCAGAAAGGAATGAATTGCCAAACTCACAAAATTTCTGTAAGTGACAATATCAGAATTAAAGAATTAGAACAACTCGTTCGTGAATTCACAAAAGAGGACGAGGTCATACAGCCCTCGGTAAACGACAAAAAAGCTCAACAACTAGTCGAAGATAACATTAGAGTCATTGATAGTCGATATCAGATACCTGTTCCTCTTAAGGAAGACATCCATAAACTGCCAAGTAATTACGAATTAGCTAGAAGACGTGCTAATGGACTGCGCAAGCACATGTTACGACAACCTGACCTACAATTATCTCTTGTTAATGCCATTCAAGGACTTAAAGAGAACAAATTCATTATGCTCGCTGAAGAAAACACGGATCAGCAAACAAACTATCTCCCATACTTTATTACAAATCAAGCAAAACCCAGAGTTGTCTATGACGGCTCTGCTAAGTGGTCGGGATGGTCCATCAATGATTTTATTTATTCTGGTCCTGACATGCTTAACATTCTGGCCCATGTTTTAGCAAGATTTCGCATAGGAAAATATGCAATAATGGCAGATATTACCAAGTGTTTCTTTCAAATCCTTTTACCTGAACACCAACAGAATTTATTTAGAATCTTGTGGTACGACAATGATGACATTTTAAATGGAAAGCTTAAACCATATAAATTTACTAGACACATATGGGGTGTGGTCAGCTCTCCATACATCGCTTGCCGTAGTATAAGAGAGATAGCCAAGGAAAATCCTACCAATGCCAGTAACCCCACTCTACACGCTATTCAACATTGCATGTACATGGATGATCTTCTAGTTAGCACAGACACCCTAGAAGAAGCCGAAACCATAGCCACTGAGTCTATCAATCTTCTGGCCAGCCGCGGTTTTCAACTTGTGAAATGGACTGCAAACCAAGCGGCCAAGTCCGTCCTTGCTAATGTAGATAAAAATAAACTGGCATCATCCGTCAGAACGATCGACCTAAAAAAAGATGAGGACCCACTTCCACAATTCAAAGCAGTAGGTTGCATTTGGAATGGTGAACAAGATACTCTGAAAGTCGAGTTTGGCTTTCATCTGCTCGACAAATATACTCGACGAGTTATGTTAAGTCAAATCAGCCAACAATATGACCCACTGGGATATACTGCTCCTTTTCTCTTGAAAGGACGCCTCATTCTGCAACAACTCGCTGTGGATCAGTTGAGCTGGGATGAACCCGTCCCTGCAAAGCATGAGAGAGCGTGGAAAGATTGGAGTCAAACACTTCTTAAATTAAAAGAAATCTCTATTCCCAGATGGTACTTTGCAAATGCTCCACAGGTTAAAGTTACCGTTGAAACTCTTTATGAGCTGCATGCGTTTTCGGATGCATCCATGGAAGCGTACGGTAGCGTAATCTACCTTCGTAGAATCATCGATAATCATGCCCATGCGGCGTTTGTTTATGGAAAAAGCCGTGTAATTTTGATACATCAACAAAACTGGCCTATAGCAAGAAAAGAGCTGGTAGCTGCTGTGATGAGTGCAGAACTCATGGCAAGCGCTGCTAAAGCTTTAGGATTACCGAACTACTCTCGACATTTTTGGTGTGATTCTAAAGTAGTTCTTCAATGGGTCACTAACCCTAATCTGAGATTACCAAAGTTTATTTCACGTCGTCTGGAATTAATACGCCGAGTCTCTTCCTCAAATGATTGGCGTTATTGCGAAACCGAAAGTAATCCAGCAGATGTGGCCACGAGACCTCTAGCTAACAAACACTTTGAAACCCGCACAAAACTTTGGATTGAAGGTCCACAGTTTCTTCATTTGCCACCTGATAAATTCAACGTAAACAGTATTCCTTTAACTGTACGTGATGCTCGAATTGAATTGAGAACAACTTTTTGCAAAGAACCAAAGGCAACACTCACTCGTGTCACACAGACTTCACCAAACTTGTACACTCTGAAAAAGAGGTTGGGATACCTTGCTGCCTTTGTAGAATTTGTGATTGCAAAAGCAAAGAAACTAGAGTTTCATAAGCCACGCTTAAACGCTATATATCTTGAAAAAGCATTACACTCTACAGTGCTATATGTGCAGCGAGAATGTTTCTGCACAGTTTTCGACAGCTTGCAAGCAGAATCTCCTGACTCTTTGGAAGATGCAATCAAACGGCTAAACGCTAAAACGTTATCAAATTCTGAACGCAGACACCTTAAAGATTTACGCTCAATCCGTTGTCTTCGCTTCGCTGCCTTTCCAGATGGAACACTTCGAATCGAAGGAAGATTGGGAGAAGTTGATCTTCCCACAGACGCAAAACATCCTGTCATTCTCCCATCACGACACCCACTTACTAGGTTAGTGATACTGAATTGTCACCAAGAAATTGCACATGCAGGGATTCAATACACTCTGATGCTGACTCGCCAAAAATATTGGATTATAAAAGGATTGTCTAGCGTCAGGCATTATTTAAATCAGTGCAACGCTTGCAACTTGCAAAAGGCGAGGCCCGTTCGTCAACTTATGGCGGACCTCCCTGCTTCTAGGTTGGCTGCTCACAATAAGCCCTTTTTTAATACTGGCTGTGATTACTTCGGCCCATTGCAATACAAAGAAGGCCGAAGTGAAAGGAAAGCATGGGGGCTACTTTTCACCTGGTTATCAACTCGTGCGATTCACGTTGAACTAGTCACTTCTCTTGATTTGAGCAATTTCATAATGGCCTTTTCTAGATTTGTAGACCTGCGAGGTTCTGTATCTAGTATGTACTCGGATAATGGAACTACTTTCAAAGCCGCCGCCCACGTGCTGCCCGAACTTCTTGAGGCAGACAAACTTCAGTCGTTTTTTAGGAAAAAGAAAATTTCGTGGGAATTCATTCCACCATATAGTCCCTCTCAAGGTGGCGCTTGGGAGTCCCTTATAAAGGTGTTCAAACGCACACTCATACAAGTCACTAAGTTTCCTAGAACACCTACCTTGGTTGAACTGCAAACATACATCTGCAATGCTACGCGCATAGTTAATGATCGTCCACTGACACCTCTTTCTGACGATCCGCGTGATTACACTGCAATATCACCGTCTTCACTCTTGACACCTTTAAATGATCCACACACACCGCTTGGACAACCACACAATAAGGATCATCTTCGACGCGATTATAGATACAACATATCACTTGCACAACAGTTCTGGGAGCGTTGGATAAGATTTTACCTTCCCCTTCTCCAAAAACGTAAGAAATGGTTAACGGTTGCTGACAATCTCCACGTTGGGCAGATGGTGGTAGTCGGGGGTCCGGGTGACTTCAACAAAAGGGGAAATTATAGGCTTGGACGTATCTCAGAGGTCCTCCCACAAATGCGAAGGGGCAAAGCCTTGGTACGTCGAGCTAAGATTGCAGTATCGTCTTGTGATTGTAATGGTAAACCCGTTGTTACGTATATTGATCGTGACATTTCGAAAATTGCGCCTTTGGAATTGGAGTAATGCTATGTGACATTATTGTGTTCGTTTACGAAATCACTTATACAGTATTGTACATACACGCTTTGACAGTTTTGTTGCATCTTGTTTAATTGCCTTTTCATTTATCGTATACGTATATGCCTAGAACTTAACTGTTGTGAATTCTTTGTGTTACTTACCTTGTTTGTAAATTTGATACATCGTTCTCCCCCTTGTTTAGTTGTTTTACAGTATGTATGCGCTGATGCCGACACACATAATGGGGGCCGCCTATGGTCCGAACGATTAACTTTGTAGACTTCATTTTCCGTTGCCTAATAACTCGTAAAACATTGAGTCATTTTGGAGCTTGTGACGTAACAGATGTTACAAGCTGGCCACATTTAATTCTTATTGTAGCATTCTTTTTCAATGCGTTTCCTTCGAATAAGCAACTTAGAAATTTACAGTTCAGTTTTTAACTAAAGAGAAATATTGGAACTGTTGGTTTATCTATTTGAATAAGTTGAATTGTAAAAGTAATAGAAATAATTAAAGAAATTGAAGTGAATTATATTGGAAATTAAATTAAATAGTTAGACTGGACTATTTCGCTGTTTCTTTTCACAGTACAGCTATTCCCAAACAGTTTAGTTTCTGTGGCTGTCGCAGACTCCACGTGCGTCAGGAACAGAAAGTACACTTTCAAGGTACATGGTTGGTACTGGGTTTAATTTCCAATTTAACTTTTTCTTTTCCATTTAAAATAAATTTTTGAATAAAATGATTTGCACATATTACTGAATTACTTGTGGGTGACTAATCAAAACGATTGACGAATTTAGTCCATTTTGCCAGCAAATCAACTTTTTGAAGAGGGAAGTGAAAAGATGGAATAGAATTTCTATTACTTTTATATCCAGATTTACAGCCGTAAATCACACATTTGTTCACCATGGTTGCTCTTATAACAAATAATACGTAAATACTTCATACATCTTTAAAAAATTTTTGCATCAACAAAAAAAGCATGTATTGCAAAAAAGAAATTTAGAAACAATTTTAGATCTAGCTAGTAAACCTTAGGGTTGTTCGATGCTTCCTTGCCTTTTTTTCTTGCATTATATTTTGGGCAAAATAAACTTTGTGTGTACGAGTATATAGTTTTGGGCAAAATAAACTTTGTGTGACTGTCTGTCTAACTGTTAAGCGGTCAGTCAAGAACAAACTTTACACTAACGAACTTCTTCAAATGCAATAATGGTACATTTTTTTAAGCTACTCGCGCTGCTTTTTCTACAGCTCCTACACTTAACATATCTCATCAAAGAAGTGTTGTAAGTAAGTTAGTAAGTTACGTTACTTATAGTGTTTTTTTTAAGTAAGACAGTGGAAAATACAACTACTGCCTCTAAGTACAAATTAATTGCCTAAAACTTACTATATTTGGCCAAAGTTCATACAGAATAGCAAACTAAATTTATTTGAATCCACCTACTACTCATTCTGTAACGACTAGCCCACAGCACTCAAAAGCAAAAACAAAGAATGCATAGCCTACTATGCAAAAGGATACTTACACTAAGTGCGTTTGCAACGTTCTTCTAACTATAATTGCTTAAACTTCAAGCTCAAACAACTGTTTTTTATTAGAATAACAAACAACGACTGAACTGTTCTATTACACAAGGCAAGCTTATAACATACGTACAAGCATTGTGATGTTATAATACTCTACAATATAATCATCAAGACTAAGTTGCATAATATAACGATTTCTCTAGTATAAGTTACATATTTAAATTACTTATTCTGTCTGTTTTTGTTCAAATTAGAATTTGACAAACATGACATTATTAAGGCACTAGCCAGAACATATGATATTGAGTGTATTTTGCTGCAGCACAGCATTTTCGTTTTAGGCCTCTTAGAAATCAATCGCAAAATGTGACATATAAGGCCGTGTTTTAAGTAGGCCATGAACAACCTATGGAAAAAATCTGAAAATGAAGAAGAATTGATAGAATATTTAGAGGAAATTGACAAACAAAATTTTGAAGAAAATGAAATAAAAGAAATTGATCAATTTGTAGAAGAAATTAAAACTGCCATAAATTTACTTAACAATGAATCTAGTCCAGGATCTGATGGACTCCCTGCAGAATTTTATAAAACCTTTTAAAATTGATAATACCTGATCTAAAAAAAGTTTTTAATAATGCCCTCCTAAAAGGAACACTTCCCCAATCCATGAGAGAGAAGCTATTGTCAAATTAATACACAAAAAAAGTGATTTCAAAAATTAAAAAAATTGGAGACCAATATCTTTACTGAACACTGACTACAAAATTTTGAGCAAAATAATTGTCAATAGATTGACACCTTTACTTCAAAAACATATATTGCCCCAACAAAATGCAGGGCTTCCAAAACGCAAAATAGAAAACATATATTATAACATACAAGCTCTATTAAAAATGGCAAATCAAAGAAAAAATCAATTAATTATCATGACGATTGACTTCGAAAAGGCATTTGATAAAATTTCCCATCATTTTATATTTAAAATTATGGAAAGACATCTTTTCAAAAATTGAAATTAATGGAGACCATGCCTAAAAAATTAAAATCAAAAGAGGTATAAGGCAAGGATATCCCTTAAGTATGATACTATTTATAACTTGTACTGACTTACTGACAAGAAAAATATTAAAAAATGAACAAATTAAAGGTGTTAAATTTCAAAATTTCTACTTTAAAATTGCTCAATATGCAGATGACACTACATTTGCAATCCAAAATTATAAAGAAATTGAGGACATCCTTAAAGAACTAAAAAAATTTGAAAAAGTATCTGGACTAAAAATTAATCCAGAAAAACCCAAATAATTGCAACCAATACATATTTAAAAACAAAAATTCAAATTAACTACCCACTATTTAAACTTAATGAATATATAAAAATATTCGGTGTCAAATTTTACCTTATTCCAAACTATAATAACAAAAATTGGTATAAATTTACCCAAAATAAGTTCAATTTTACACAAACATGAAAATAGGAAATTAACTATTTATGGCAAAAACCAAATTATAAAAACTCTTATAATACCTGTTTCCTTACATATAATGCAAGAATACATAAACCAACTGAAAACATTGAAAAAGATTTGAATTAAATTCTATTTAAATTTCTATGATCAAATGACCCAATTGAACAACTTTCTAGAAAAAAATTCATATCTGAATACAAGAAAAAATTAAAATGATTGACATAACAAGTAAATTTGAAACTTGCTATGTTGAAATAATTAAATACTTCTAAATATAGAAAAAGTAACAGAATTATGGCAACAATGGAGTCTTTATAATTTATTTTATAAAATTAAACATATCAATTCAAAATTATGTAATGGAGCAACAGCACATGCATTATATGGTAACAAAACATGAAAAGACACTCTTCATCAAACTAAAAAAATTTAACCTAAATTGAGCAACAATAACACATAAAAAAATTTATTTAAATTTAAAACAATTAAAAAGCCAAAAAACAATAATAAAAAGCAGTAATAATAACACTATTCCTTGGAAAATTATAACATGTAATCAAAAACAATATATTAGTACTCTTTCACAAATAAAGAGAAACCATGTATAGAATTGCTAATAATGCATACAAATGGCAACAAATTAACAAATCAGATATGAATAAAAACTGTAAATTTTGTAAAAAGCCAACCGACAGAATTGAACATGTTTTAATTGATTGTGAACCAATAAAAGAAATTTGGAAACAATATGAAAAAATTTTAGAAGCAAATAATACTGCTAAAATTAATCTCACTAAAGATATTATATTATATAATTTTTTTGAAAAACAACAACCAAATTTAGAAATTATATTAAAAACCATAAAAAAAATTAAAATAGAAATTATTGAAATAAAAAAAAATTGGAAATAAAACAACAATATACCTGGAATAATAAACAATTCCGAAAACATATTTTAGAAATTATTAACACAAAACTTAAAAAACTGATTGAACAAAATAAAATTTAAATTACTCAAGATGAAGAAGATAATTAAACTATATTACAAATAATTATGTTAAATTATTAATGAATGATAAGTTTTCTTTTACCTTGCTTAATAATGAATACTACCTTGGAATTAAAAATGTAAGATTTATACCAATCATGTATTAATATTTCCAAAAATATTATTTGGCATAGTTGTATTATTTAATTTAATGTATAATTGTGTTAATATTATTCAGTAAAGCTTTGAGTAGATAATAGGTATTGTAATATTATTTAATTTAATATATGAGTGTAAATATTACACAGTAAAGATTTATGTAAATAGTATGTATTGCTATATTATTTAATTAAATCAATGGTTGTGTAAATATTATTCAATAGAAGTTTATGTAGATAGTATATACTGGTATATTATTTAACTTAATATATGGATGGGTAAATATCATTCAAAAAAGCTTTATGCAGATAGAGTGTATTGTTATATTATTTAATGTAATATATTTTGGGAAAAGAATGGATTTAGCGATTGTCAATACTTATTTCAAGAAGAAAGATGAACACAGGGTGACATATAAGAGTGGAGGAAAAAGTACCCAAGTGGATTATGCGATGCGCAGAAGGAGGAACTTGAAGGAAATGTGTGATTGTAAGGTAATATTAAATGAGTGTGTTGCAAAGCAGCATAGTATTGTGGTTTGCAAAATGGCTGTTATGGTGAAAAATAAAAAAGCAGAGAAAGTAAAGCCAAAGATACGATGGTAGAAACTGAAGGAGACAAGAAGCGTTTAGACAAGAGGTGACCAGGATTCTGGGAGGCAAGGATAGATTACATAATGATTGGGACAAAACAGCAGAAATGCTAAGAAAAACAGCTGAAACTGTACTGGGAGTGACATTTGGGAAACGAAAAGGAGACAGGGAGACATGGTGGTGGAATGAGAAAGTTCAGGAGAGCATAAAAGAAAAGAAAGAGGCAAAGAAATTATGGGACAAAACAAGAAATGAAAATACTAAAAAGATATACAAAAAAAAGAAGAGTAAGGCAAAGAAGGCAGTTGCGATGGCAAAGGAAAAAGCGTGTGACAATTTGTATTCTAGATTGGAAACAAAAGAAGGTAAAAAGGAGTTGTACAGAATGGCTAGGCAGAAAGACAGAGCAAGGAAAGATGTACAGCACGTGAGGGTTATAAAGGATGAAAATGGTAATGTGATGGTAAATTCGGAAGCAGTGTTAAAGAGATGGAAGGAGTACTTTAAGAAACTGATGAACGAGGAAAATAACAGAGAGCCTAGGACAGAGGAAGCAGAAGTGGTTAATAAAGAGGTAAATTGTGTCAGTAGAGAAGAAGTAAAAAACGCACTAAGAAGCATGAAAAAAGGTAAAGCAGTTGGGCCAGATGAGTTGCCAGTAGAAGCTTGGAAGTGCATGGGAAAGATCGAGATAAAGTTTTTGACCAGATTGTTCAACAGACTATTAATGGGTGAACGGATGCCAGAAGAATGGAGAAGGAGTGTGCTTATCCCAATCTATAAAAACAAAGAGTATGCACAGTGCTGTGGATACTACAGAGGAATAAAGCTAATGAGCCATACAATGAAGGTATGGGAAAGAATTATTGAAGCCAGGTTAAGAGATAGAGTGGAGATCAGCAAGCAGCAATATGGATTTATGCCAGGAAAGGGAACCACCGATGCCATGTTTGCTTTAAGAATGTTGATGGAAAATTACAGGGAAGGTGAAAGAGAGCTACATTGTGTATTCGTGGACCTAGAGAAGGCTTACGACAGGGTTCCACGGGAAGAGCTGTGGTACTGTATGCGTGCGAAAATCCGGAATAGTGGAAAAGTATGTACAACTAGTACAGGATATGTATGAGAGAAGCGAAACAGTTGTGAGGTGTGCAGTAGGAACCACAGAAAGTTTCAAGGTTAAGGTTAAACTGCACCAGGGATCAGCGTTAAGTCTATTCCTATTTGCAGTAATAATGGACAGGCTAACAGTTGAAGTATGGAGAAAACCACCATGGACGATGCTGTTTGCTGATGATATTGTGATTTGTGAGAAGACCAGGGAAGAAGTGGAGCGGAGATTAGAATCCTGGAAGTTTGCATTGGAAAGAAGAGGGATGAAAGTAAGTAGGTTAAAGACCGAATATCTTTGCATAAATGGAGGAAATGATGACGAAACAGTAAAGATGGAGGATGCAAAAGTGCCAAGAGTAAAGGAATTTAAGTATGTGGGATCAACGATGCAAGAAATGGTTCTGTGAGAGGGAGATAAAGAAGAGAGTACAGGCAGGATGGAACGGATGGAGAAGAGTATCGGAAGTAATCTGCGACAGAATGTTACCAGCTAGAGTAAAAGGAAAAGTGTACAGTTCAGTGGTAAGACTAGCAATGGTGTATGGACTTGAGACGGTGGCAGTCACAAAGAAACAAATGCAAGAGATGGAAGTCACAGAGATGAAAATGTTGAGGTTTGCTATGGGAGTGACGAGAAAAGACAAGATTAGAAACGAGTACATCAGGAATACCGTTAAGGTAGGACGGTTAGGAATGAAGATGAAGAAGGGCAGGCTGAGGTGGTATGGACATGTCATGAGGAGAGACCAAGAGTATGTAGGAAGAAAGATGATGGAAATGGAGTTACCGGAAAAGAGGAAAAGAGGGAAACCAAAGAGAAGATTTGTAGATGTAGTAAAAGAAGATATGCGGGAAGTTGGTGCAAAGGAGACGGATGTTGAAGACAGAAATGTTTGGAGGATGATGATACGCTGTGGCCACCCCTGACTGAAGGGAAGGACTGAAAGAAGAAAAAGAAGATCCCAAGAAGTGATTTTGCATAACTAAGTTTCTTCCAATGATGGACATACTTTCTTGCCAACTATAATCGCTTTGAAGGAATGAAATCAGTGGTGACGTCATATCAAGTTTTGGAACTAAATTTTCTATCAAAAAAATCGATCCGTAGCGAATTAAGATGAGATGTGATTTTAAGACGACTCGAGTGGAAGTAATTTGGTTGGGCGCGGGAGGCCCGTTAGTTTTTGTATTGGTTGTCGATTGTTGAATTTATTTTGTGCCAGTGGTTGGCTGTTTTGTTCTACAGAGGTAAAATTATTTGTGTTGATTGAGTCGAGTTATAATGTTAAGTTCGCTTTGCAGTTTGGCAAAGCGTGGAATAGAAGTTTTGTCGGTCGTGATTTTTGTAATACATTTGTTCTTATTAGAGACAGTGGTCTCTGTTTGTTATGAAGAAGAGTCTTCAACGAAATCAATTCGAGCTGTCGTTAAATCAACTGTATAAACCGTCAGGCTCATAGCAAGACTACTTCTTGAGCCGGAATAAAATAAAATTTAGACTCAGCTTTATTTCAGCGCAGGTATTCGGGTTACCTAGCTCAACTGGTCCTTTGGGATTCCCGAACAAAGACTGTTACACTCCTGCATAGCTAGTCTGCATGGGACCCGCACAGTTCCGGCACATAATTTCTACTTGCCAACTTTTAAAAATATATTAAAACTTTTTTTAATAAACTGTAAAGGACCTGCACAGTTCTGGCGCGGGCTTTGCGCTCGCATTGGTGTTTTCAAAAACTTTATTCACACAACACGACAAGCTGCATGGGATACGCACAGGATCTGTACAGGTTTCCTACTTTAATTGCCCACTTGAAAGCCGCATAACTTCTGCATAAAAAACTGCACAGGACCCGCAATAGTTCCTACACATAATTTTTACATGCAAACCTCAAATAATATTTTAAAATTTAATCTGATAAACTGTAAAAGACCTGCACAATTCTGGCGCAGCGATTTTGCACTCGCAATGGTGTTTTCAGAAACCTTAAATCTGCATAAAAACCTGCGCAGGATCAACATAAAATTTTAATTAATTTTTTTGCATTCTTAAAAATATCAAAAAATATATTTTATAAACTGCACGGAACCCGTACAGAAACTGCGAAGGTTTCCTACTTAAATTACTTGCTTGAAATCTGCATAACTCCTGCACAGAAACCCATACAGGACCCCCGCACAGTTTCTGCACATGATTTCTACTTGCAAACTCCAAATAATATTTTAAAAGTTTATCTGAGAAACTATGAAGAAATTGCACAGGGCCAACAAGTCTTTGTTGTATTGCTTTGAATCCTTAAAAATATCAAAAAATATGCTTCACCCTACGTTAGTACCCTGGGGTGTTTCAGCACCCCAGGGTATTAAATTTATATGCCGTTTTGAGTTGGCAACACTTGCAACTTTGTTTTTTTAAATACCCTTTTGAATAGGTGAGAGGAAAAAATGCTGAAAATCTTATAGTACTGTGACTTGTTCTTCTTATTTTTTTAGGGTAAATTATGGATAGTTACAGTAGAAATGTAGAAAGGTTGCAAAGAATGTTGCAAGAATGTGACGTTTTGAGTGATGCTGAAGATGACAGTGAAGGTGAATCAGATTTCGTTATAGAAGATGAAGTTATTTCTGATTCTGAGTGCTATGACTCGGAACATGACGAACCGGAAAAACAGCCCTGCCAAAAACAGCCAAAGTGTGATGGATGGCTGGGAAAAGACAAGAAATCATGGTGGCAGAAAGAAATGCCTAATTCAGCAGTTCCTACCCGTCCTCAAAATATTATTCGAGAAAGACCAGGACCTAGAGGACCAGCTCTTCAAGCGAAAACTCCTTATGAGTTTTGGGAACTATTTGTTACTCCCGAAATGCTGGAATTATTGGTTGAAAAGACCAACTTGTTTATCAGAGACAAGAGAGAGAACTATACTCAAAAAAGTAAAGCAAGAGACACTGATAATGTAGAAATGAAGGCTTTTCTTGGTCTACTACTATTGGCTGGTACCTATCACAGCAACAGAATGAACCCTGATAATTTGTGGAAGACTGATGGCACTGGTATTGATGTTTTTCGGCTGACGATGTCGCTGCATCGCGCTTTCGCTTTCTACTGTGTTGCATACGGTTCGATGACAAAGCAACACGGGCTTCAAGAAAACTTTTGGATAAGCTTGAACCAATTCGAGACCTTTTTGAGACGTTTGTTCAAAATTGTTTGAGGAACTATTCGCCCTCAGAGTTTGTCACGATTGATAAGATGCTGGTGGCTTTCAGGGGCAGGTGTCCATTCAGACAATATATCCCGAACAAACCAGCAAAATATGGCATAAAAATACAAGCAATGGCTGATGCTAGAACGTACTATACTTGCAAAATGGAAATTTATGCTGGAAAACAGCCTGATGGCCCATTCAAAGTTGACAATTCATCTTTTGCTTTTGCTCTTAGTTACAAGACTTATCTCTGAAATCTCAGGTTCAGGCAGAAACGTTACATTTGATAATTGGTATACCACTTACCCACTTATCGTAAGTCTACTTCATGACCATAAATTATCTGCTGTGGGAACACTTCGCAAGAACAAACGTGAGATCCCCGACGAATTTTTATCGGTCAAGAACAGGGCTGCGTGTGACAGTATGTTTGGATTTGGAGGTAATGTGACACTAGTATCCTATGTGCCTCAGACCAAGCAAAAGAAAAATGTTGTCCTCTTCAGTAGCATGCATCATGATGATAAAATTGACCCAGAGTCTAGTGACATGAAAAAGCCTGAAATTATTGCTTTTTATAATTCGACCAAGGGCGGAGTGGATATGGTTGACCAAATGGCAGGGGAGTACGACACTTCAAGAAATAGTCGACGTTGGCCTTTGACTATTTTTTACACGCTGTTGAACGTTTCCACTATAAATGCATACATACTCTACTGTCATAACCCTGAAAACAAGCAAAAACGCCGTCTATTCATCAAGAGTGTAAGTATGCAGCTTGTTCAAGAGGCTCTGAAAAGAAGATTGCAGAATATTCACCTGTCAAGAGACATCAAAAGTGGAATTAGAAGAATGCTGCCAGAGTCAGAAGAATCTTCAACATATTCACAGGCATCGACATCAAATCGTGCAAAGAGATGTGAATTGTGCGAGAGGTCACGTGACCGCAAAGTCAAAACAGTTTGTACCACTTGTGGTAAGCATGTTTGCAAAGACCACAGCAAGTTGTTTGTGCAATGCATAACATGCCATGAATCCGCATCTAACGATGAAGAATCAGAGTAACAAATAACACTGATGGCGATATGGTTGGAAAAAGACTACCGGGGTACTCGTTTTGGTTGTGAGTTATCGCACATTAATCACTTTACAGTTTAGATTTATTCAATAAACAGCTTTGATGTTTTATTATTGTTTAAATCTATTTAATAAACAAGCATTGAAGCCCAATGTGTATATTGCTTGTTATTGACAACAGTTTTAATAATGGGGTGCTGAAACACCCCATGGTACTAATGACGTTCCTACCCCCAGGGTACTAACGTAGGGTTAATAAACTGCATGGGATCCGCACAGGAACTGTACAGTTATCTTACTCGGATTGCCCACCTGAGACCCGCATAACGCCTGCATAGAAAACTGTACAAAACCAGCACAATTCCTGAACATGATTTCTACATGCAAACTTCAAATAATTTATTAAAATTTTATGTGATAAACTGTGAAGGACCTGCACAGGGCCAACAAGTCTTTGTTAATTGCTTTGCATTCTTGAAAATATCAAAAAATATATTTCATAAACTGCATGGGACCTGCACAAGATCTGTACAGTTATCCTACTTAGATTGCCCACTCGAGACTCGCATAACACCTTTATACAAAACTGTGCAGTTCGTGCACAGTTCCTGCACATGATTTCTACATGCAAATTTCAAATAATGTTTCAAAAGTTTATCTGAGAAACTGTGAAGAAACTGCACAGGGCCAACAAGTTTTTGTTGTATTGCTTTGGATTCTTAAAAATATCAAAAAATATGCTTAATAAACTGCATGGGACTCGCACAGGAACTGTACAGTTATCCTACTTGGATTGCCCACCTGAGACCCGCATAACACATGCATAGAAAACTGTACAGGACCCGCACAGTTCCTGCACATGATTTCTAGATGCAAACTTCAAATAATGTATTAAAATGTTATGTGATAAATTGCACAGTTCAAGCACGGGCTTTGCACACGCACTGCGTTTTAAAAATCTTATTCGGACAATACGACAAACTGAACGGGTCCCGCACAAAACCTGTACAGGTTTTCGGCTGTAATTGCCCACTCGAAACCCGTATAACGTCTGCATAGCAAACTGCACAGGTTCTGCACATATTTACAACATCAAAATTCACCTGAAAATTTTGGCCCTTGCTATTTACCAAACTGTACCGGAACCGCACGGTTCCTGCACACGTCTGCTATTGACGATAGCCCACTTGAAAACTGCATTTTACCCTCGTGAAAACTGCACCGGACCTGTACCGGGCCTTCACAATTTTGGCTCGCACGAGCCCGCATTGCCCACATTTTACCCTCAAGGGCCCTGCAAGGGCATTTGAGTATTTCGCAACATCCCGATCTTTGTATTCTCGGCTTCAACAGGACTTTCAACTACCAAGTATTCGTACATTAACAAGAATTACATCGAAAGTTGGAAAAGTTGCAGAAACCAAATTTTTGGCTAGTATATTTAAAAATTTATCACCCTGCCAACGGCGATGTATTATACTACGGATGAAATTTATATCAAATTAGCTTTAACTTATCATGAAGGAAAGCTTTTTGGTCGTGCTATTGACCATCCTGAAAAGCTGGCAAAAACTATGCTTACGGTCATGATTAAGTGCTTATATGGAGGGCCCGAGTTTATTTACAAAGTTTACCCCATTAGCAATTAGCAATACGGCGAAGTTTTTGTATGATGAAGGGCAAAGCATAGTAAAAGCAATCGAATCTGAAAAAGAAAACAAAGTCATTGCTGTTATTGCAGATGGGCATTGTACTAACCAGACATACTTTTCCACTTGGGCTATGGATTCTATAATTCTATAATGAGCTCTAATAAGAGCGAAACTCGAGTCTGGCGCTTCTCATTTTTAAGCAGTTTGGTTTCTAGTGCTATAGATTCTCCTGGCAGATCAAAGCTTTGGTTGAGTAAAAACTCTGATATTTTCCTTTTATTTGATTATGTGCACGTTGTGAAATGTTTGCGAAACAATTGGTTGACTGAAAAAGCAAAAAAGCTGCAGTACACATTTAATGGAATAACTCAGTTGCAAAGTGGAGTAATTTAGTTGAATTGAAAGAAACAGAGAGCAATTCTCTTCTAAAGTTATTGTTGGAGAATCATCTATGTATTTCGTAAACTTCTATAGGATTCGAACTCGCTCTCATCCCGGCCTTTGACCTCTGTCATAATAGTACGCACCTTTTTTTTTACATTCTCGTTTGATAAATTTGGTTTTTTGTTAAAATAAGTGATTTTTCCTTTGTTAAAATAAGTGTTTCTCTCTCTTCTTTAGCTCCAAATTCTTCAAACTATAGGGAAGCTATCCGAGCCTTCCCCAATCACACCGCTGGCTTTCCCACACGTCTTATGGCTATATAATATTTATTAAAGTTGAGATTTCGATATGAAGGTATAACAGGCTTCCACAAGCCAACGACCACAATTATTTTCTCGACAATACTGCTTAAACGATGCAGTTAACTATACAAACAACGTGCTCCCAACGATGCAGCCAACGATGCAGCCAACGATGCAATCGCAAAATGAAAGTTACCCAAGTTTCGCTTGCGATCTACAAACTCACTCTACAAAATTAAACCACCGAACCACTTGATCACCAACGACTGAAAGAGGAATTAAATTTACCAACATCTCAATTTATAGTGCGCACGCCACGTGTAAGTGAGCCAATCAGATTTCATTAAGATCGCTGCACGTGATTTACCTATAAAGCAGTGAACGCAAACAATAGAATCAATTAACAGGTTTCAAAAAAGACTTCTATGCAGTTAATTAACTTTTTCAATTTCAGAGCGAGTTCTATTCGTATGATTTTAACACCTTAACCAGAAAAATTCTTGCCTCAGCTAATTTTAAAGGAATTTCTCTTTGTAAAACCACCTTAAAAGTTAGTCATTTTGCTGATGATTTGACTCTTTTTATTACCCATCCCTCTTCCTTTTCCACACTTCTTGAGATACTGAATCAATTTTCGCTCTTTTCTTGTCTTAAAATCAACCATGACAAGACCACTATTATTTTAAATTCCCCAGATCTTATTTCCTCTTTTCAATCAAATTTTCCCCGAGGAAAAATTCTTCAATCCATTAAAATTCTTGAGATTTTTTTCTCTTTTAAAACCGACATACTGATGCAAAATTGGGATGCTTTTGTTCGCTCGGTACTCCGTACCACCCTTTCCCTTCTTAACCCAAATGACTCCCTTTTCTCAAAAGTAATTTCTATCAACCAGCATTTTCTACCTAAAATTCTTTTCTTATCTAGAATCATCCCTCCAACACCTAAACACATAAAAACCTTAAATTCCTTCCTCTTCAAATTTCTCTGGAATTTCTCCCCCTTTAAACCTATCAACGTTCCACCTTATACCTTCCTAAGGCTGATGGAGGAATTGCCCTGCCCTCCATTGGCCTGAAAATTTCCACAGCCTTCTTATGGCAATTGATTGTTCTTCTTTAAACCCCTAAACCACTTCACCATTTCTGGATGCACTTTGCTATTTACAACCTAGGAACAAAACTTATACTCTTCAACCCTAATCTTTATTCAAACACCCAACCTCATCGACCCAAACCAAATCCCCATTGGAAAAATGCCTTAAACTTTCTCCGTAAAACCTCTATCCCCTCGGATCACCTATCCAAACTTACCTTTAAATCTCTTTATTTATTCCTCCTTAAATCTGACCCAAATCCTCTCCCGAGAGAAATCGATATACCCAAAACAAACGGTAACAATCAAGCTAATCCCTATACATGGCTTCGATTAACTTTATTTAAACCTCGACCTTCTCTCTTTTCTAATTTTGAGAAAGAAATAGCCTTCAGAGCAGCCTACAAAGGCTATGCCTGGAGTTGTTTCTTTCAAAAGCATAACTTTATCCCTAAAACCCCAAATGATTTTCTTTTTGAAATGATAAAGTCTTTCCCGCTCTTGCAAAAACAACATACGCCCACAACAATTTCACGAATCCGCTATTGGTCAACATCTTCTTGACAACGCCCAATGTGCCCTCCATTACAGCAACGAAAAATTTTCTATTCTCGCTCGAGGTCGCTCTTCCTTTCACCTTTCTGCTCTTGAAGCGACTTTCATTAAATCTCTCAATCCCTTTCTGTGTAAGCAAAAAGAATTCGTATACTCGTTGAAAATTTCTTAATCTTTTCTCTCATTGGTTGACTCTTTCAGCCAATGAGAACTCTACTTTCTTCCTTTATAAATTAGTTCGGTTTCAATTCTACTTCATTCTGACGATTTCCCCTGAAGAGTGTCAGATGAAAAGCTTTGGGTAGAAAAATCTTTTACTTCAAGCAATCTTCAAATTCTGTACCACCAAATGTTTATTCAAATGATTTTCTCTGTAAATTATGTTTTTCTTCCCTCGATGATCCTCACCATTTATTCTTTGACTGCCCTCCTACCAAATATCTAGTTTATTCTTTGGAATCTTTCCATTCAGAAATTCTAAAAAACGCATATCTCTCTCTCTCTCTAAAAACAAACTTCTTTATAATTTTTCCGAACAATCTGGCAATCACAATTTAATACTATCCAAAACGGCTTCCTTGATTTGACTTTCATCCTTCCAGTTGCGCAATAAAATCATCTCATTTAACCTCTTTGTCACTCCTTCCCTACTCAACGAAGAACTATATAAAATCAAAACTAAATTTAAACCCTTTTTTAAAAAAGCCTATCCTGATCTTTTAAAATAAAATAAATAAATAACCGATTACATACTGTTTTTGCAATGTAATGTGTCCATATTTTATCTAAAATATTTTATATCTGTCTCTAATAAGTATTTTAAAATTCAATCATTTCATCCAATCTGTATGTAAAATAAATTATATCTTGTGTATTTTGTAATAAAAAAAAAAAGATTTAAAACATTTATGCAAAAAGCTTTTTCCCGACAATAAAACATAGTCCAAAAATCCTTATTAATCAATTTAAATGTTATGTATGATTTTTTTTTCTTCTGCATGAATATTGCTTATATTTTTGACTCACTGCACCTTTAAACGCTATGTGATTTAGCAGGCTAATCAAAACTGTCATTTATTTTATCTACCACCAAATTTACCCCCCTTTTTCTTTAAAATAATTTTACCTATTTTTTTTGTTTGATGCCATCGCATATCTAAAGCTATAATCATTTCATATCCTTTTATTGGAATATTTTACTCAAAACCTGCATATAGAATTAAAATGTACCTTACAAACATCCATTATTAACTGTACAAAATCTTAACAATCGTGTTTTTTTTCCTCTTGTTTTGTGTGTTTATAAATATTAATAAATTAAAAAAAAAAAACGGTTCGTTAGATAAGTTCGCTACACTTGTACGTTATTATTTAAGTAAAAATACGAGTTTCAATTATTTCCAAGTTGAATTTATTTTATTGAAACATTTTACAATTAAAAATTTTTGCCCTTTTTGTGCCCCTGTCCAAACGGCGCCCATGGCACGAGCCATGGCTGCCATACCCTAGATACGCCACTGGACATTTGTGTACCTTCAAATTTTCTTCTCTGTTCTGAGCCGCAAACTATTTTAGTCATTTCCAGAGCACAGAGTTTTATTAATGTTTCGGCAATAGTGTGCGGCTTCTTTTCCTTGGCAATCCGATAAGCAACTTTGTAACTTGCTAGAAGCAAATGCTTTTTAGTTGGAATAAACCCATACTTATCCAAAGTTCTGCTTACTTCAAATCTTGCCTGCTTTTGCAAAAATGTATCACGGCTGTGGGAAATGTTTCCCGGATGACTAGCGTTTAGCTAAAGGTATGCTATTGCTCATGTCTGATCTGCTACTAATGCTTGGCATAGAACTGGGAGAAATAGTGACATCATGAAAGCTGATTCGACGTGTCATTTCAATCTCCGAGTTTGGATAACCGTCACAATCAGCAAAAATAAATCACAATTCTTAGCCAAATACGGAAACAATTTATTCCGCCACATTATTTTCGTACGTATAAGTTGCTGCCTACATTCATGTGAAATTTGTTGAATACTGTAAATTAATTCTATTAATTTCTAGTGCACTCGCAGACCCCTTGCAACCTTTTCACGGACCTCTGGTTGGGAATTATTGCTTTGGAGTAAAGATAGGTAAATTGCAGTAGAAATAACTACAAGCAAAGATAGATAATCGCATTAGAGTAATGGTAAGCATTATTTCGTCAGTGGGAAGGTTTTTAAGTTTATGCATTATGTGACTGTTGATTTTGTCTGTGCTGTAAGCGAAGTTTGTAAATTGTTCATTAAAAGCTTTTGCTTTGTGTCAGATGGCTGTTTTACGTAGTTCCAAAGCTAATGCTTCTGTTAGGTTGTGCAGGTAGTTTTTGTTAGATAGTTTTGCTTTAGTCCGCAGAGGGTGTTAGATTGTGTTTGTGATCAATTTTGTCAAGACGTTGTTTTTGTGTGCTTGTTTGTTGTTCAAGTATTTGTTTGTTTATGTGATTGTTAAGACAATGATTTGTAGATCTGATCTGTTTTGTTTTCCCATGTTATTACGGTGTTGATTGAGCTTGCGGATACGTATAAGCAAGTGAGTGCAATTTGTGCAGTTTTGATTAAAGGTCTGTCGGTATCCAGTATGACCTTAACAAGGCGTTTGTTTACATCATGGACATTTGAGTAGTGGGGTCTGTAGGAGATGAGATCTTCGAAACGTTGTTTAAATGATCTCCAATTGGCTTTTTGATAATTTGTTATTGTTTTTGTAAAGTGAGATCGAGTTGTTTTGGTCTTGTGATTAATACTGAGGGTGATGAATAACAATAAATGATCAGATGTGAGGGCAAATATGGTTTTCTGCAAGAGCAGTCATGCAAGCTTGCTGAATCTGTAGTATATGGTAAAGTAGGCTGTTCTGATTAGGTGGTAGCATGTTGGGTTTTAGTATCCAATGTGATGTGATTGGAGTTACTCAATCAGTTTTTCTTTATGGTCTTTGGTCGATGAAAATCATAATGGAGAATGAGCATTAACAGCTGCGGTAATGATTGTGTTTTGAAGATTTGTTATCTACAATAGAAAAATGCGGTGAATATAATCGAGCCTTTTTTTGTTTGAGATATATAATTGGTCCTAGGGTTGTAACCTAGGATAATATATAGGACCTTTAGACAATATTAACCACTTAAATAATATACATATATGATCTTGCAAAGGACAATTGCAAAGCATAAGGTTCTAGCAAAGGGCAAGTTAGTAAATTTTTGATGATCGATATATCATCTAGCTATCTTTTATTGGCCGATATTTGTATCCGTATTTTCAATTTGCAACCGGAGTCACAATTTGAAAATAATTGGATCCGGAGCCTAAACTAAATTAGGCTGGCTCCCCAGACCTGATAAAATCTTGACAAAAAATTATGATACAAAAATTATGATATTATGATACTAGTAGAAATTATTTACAATGCACAATTACATAAATAAAGATTGCATATGAATTTCATTTTAAATTACTTCCTGAGTCAATTTTATTAATGATGTCATTTTGCAACATCTTCTCTTACAGGCAAAGCCATAGAAAAGTTACTAGACCATGAAATTTAGAGGTCAATTTTGATTCTTACAGTGTTTCCGCTAAAAAAGTTAAAGTAGCAAAGTTCTTTTACGTTGATCGGATTAGGAGCTTTCACTGTATAAAGCATCTCTTTGCTTAATTTTATACAAAAGCAACATTCACATATTACCAAAGTAACGAATTATTAGTTTTGTAATGCTTGTCCGATTTTTATGATTTTCTACTGACCTAAAATGGTCTATGTACTCGGTGATTTATCAAAAGTTCCCCTCGATTTAAAGCCGCACAAAAAAGTAAAACAAAAAATAGTACCTGCGGCTTCTATTCAAATAAACTCGGTATTCGCTTTTATGGATCAGAGGCTATTTCAAATAGACGATAGTGAACAATCGCTAAGATTGCAAGACCTAAAAAGCTAAAAAGTCGGAAAAAAAATCCAACGTCACATCAAGCTTGTTGACGTTTTTAAAACCAATTTAATAAAAAAAATGTTGACTTAGGATGAAAACACTCACGGCTGTCGTTAAGATAAAAGTTCGTAACCGACTCGATAGTACTTCTTTTTCGACGAGTCGCTTTAATTAAATCGCATAGTTTCTTTTGACCTAAACGGGTAGTGTTAATCAAATTTAGGGTCCTTTGGTCAGGATTTTCAACCCAGCTAAAATATTCTCGATACGCTGTGTCATTTTTATTCAAATACATGAGATAAGAGGCAAGACTAGCCGGAGAATCAAAATCTTCATAGTGAATAAACGATTTAGTTGGGGCTAAACGAGTTACGTCTTCTTTAGATGGACCCCACACAACAGGAACTCTCCCGGCTTGGATACTTTTCAACCAAAACTTTTCAGTTATGTAATCTTTGCAGTGCAGAGCATTTTCAAAGGACAAGTAGAACTTGTAGGAATTAAGTGTTTTTTCATCTATTTCGTCAATATTTTTAGAGTTTTTGAAACATTTTCCATATCGATGTACAATCAATCCAGCTTTAATTAAGTCTTTTGTTATTTGCATTCTTGTCACGGCACCGGGCAAGAAATTACAATTGCTTACAATCCATAACTGGAACAATAATTAAGATGGTTAGATCACAAGCAAGTAGAAACTATTACATTTAAAAAATGGTATTAGCTGTCAGGGCAACTTGAATACAGAAATTGAGTATTAAGTCATAACGCAAATTACTAAACATTTTAGATTTTAAAGCAAACTTCTAATGAAGTAATTTATAAGAATTTCATTGATATTTTTTTTAAAGAAGGCTTGTAGCTATTTAATTTAGTTGGAGGATTCACAAAGGCAAAGGTGTTGATAAAACTTTGCAAGCTTTCTAGAAGCAAACGCTTTTTAAGTGACTTAAGTAAAAATGCGGAGAAAAGTAGGAATTTAATTAGGCGTGCTGATTTTATAAGAAGTCATATTTTAACTTATTCATCTACTGCGCCAAATGTTGATTGATGAGCACAATTACACTTGATATTAAAGTCATATTTCATTTCATGGATGTGCACAGTGTAAAATTTTTTTCTGTTTTCTCTCAGTTATACTGTGGATCAAGAGTGACAATTCTATTGAGTGCCGCAAGCCGTTTTAGTTTCAGCTCAGTAAGCGGGCCGCACAAGATTTTAGTCATAATCTAAAACCTTTTTTTCTTTAATAGGTTATAGGTTATATTAAAACCAGGGCTTCGAATTCAAAGTTAGAGAACTTGGTCTTTTTTTGCCGAATTCGAACTTAAACTCGAAAAGTAAAAATTGCTGAACTCGAGCTTGAACTCGAACTCAAAAACTACATGATTAAATACCAAAAAAACTACGAACAGATGATATCAAAGCGCAGATAGAAAAACTGTTTTATTTTATCAACAAGGAGAATAAACTTATTGACGACAACTTTAAAGACGAAGTCAAATTTATGTTCAAGAAATTCGTTAATGCCGGTAAGAGAATTTGTGCTCACCCCAAAAACGCAGCTCTTCATAATACCTTAAAAAAATTGGCCGATAACTCCAGAATTAAAGTTTGTAAATTCGATAAAGGGAAAGGGGTAGTCATTTTGGACAGCCGTGACTACTACGCAAAACTGGATTGCATAATCAATGATAGCTCAAAATTTCATGAAATTAATCAAGACACCAAAGTTCATCCGATAATTGAGGGTGATGAATAACAATAAATTGGCTCAGATGGTAGGTGCTTTCACGCAGCCTGGGCCGTGAGTAAGTCTGTTCATTGATTTTAAAAATGACAGACCGAAACCGAACCTACCAAAACGGAAGAGTATCCACCCATTCCGATGTTCAGTGTGGGTCTGCTAATCGGCAAACGTCCTTTTCAAGATGGGGAAATGCCAGGATAAAACTGCCCTTTTCAGGGCACATTGCCAACAAGTTCCGAAGACCCACTATTCTTCAGCTGAACATCGAAGGCCTCACTGCGAGCAAAATCAACGTTCTTCATTACCTCTCTATGCAGTCTGAGGCACTCGTCATCCTACTGCAGGAGACCCACTGCACTGATGCAGAGAAGTTGGTGCTACCAAACTACCACTAGCTGGGTCTTCTTTAAGCAGGAAGCATGGCCTTGCCAAGTTTGTCCATGAGCGACTGAGATACATGCTTTTGGACCAATCTCCACCGACATAGGAGATCGAGTGGCTGTGTGTGGACGTTGATGGCTATAAAATAGTCAACGTCTACAAACCACCGCCAACGCGATTGCGATCCCTGGATCTCCCAGTGTTTCCTCACCCCTTTCTTTACGCTGGCGATTTTAACTGTCGTCATACTGACGGGGGTTACGACGACAACAGTCCGGACGGTGAGTGCTTGGCTGGCTGGGAAAGTATTAATTGTCTTGCCCTCCTATATAATGCCAAGGACGCTGCCAGTTTTTATTCCGGCCGCTGGAACACTTGCACCAATCCAGATATAGCTTTCGCTAGCGTAGGACCAAACAGTCGCTTACCGGATAGACGTGTCCTTGAGAAGTTCCCCAGGTCACAACATCGACCTTCACTTATTACACCACCAAGGTTTGCTATGGCAGTGCCAAGCATGCCTGTTAAGCGATGGAACTTCCGCAAGGCCAATTGGAGTCATTACATTGCTTTGACGAATAAATTCGCAAAGACTTTGTTGCCGCCTGATTTACTTGACGTGGATGCGGCTTACCAAGACTTCTGTAACACCATTAAGAAAGCAGCCAAAAAGACCCACGCGGGTATCGAATTAACTATATTCCGTGTTGGGATGCAGAGTGTGAATCCCTCTGTTGATTTTAACAAAGTACGCGTATTAAATCAACTTGACTGCATTGAAGAACACGCGTTCCTCGCCCTGCTCTATTCGTAATTCTTCAGGTCGTGGAATCGATTTTATTATGAGTTGAAGACCGGATAATTTCAATTTGATGTCCAATACGAGGCGTTCAAAACAAATATATAGCAGTAAATTTACAGTTTAATAAATTTGACGGTAGACGAATTTCAAGAAAACCAAATTAATGAAAGGAAGGCGACGAAACGGTTTTTTCAAAATTGTCGACGATTCAAAAAATTTTACAGTAACCTCCGTGCACGACTTAAGCTTTCTGAAGATAGATCATTACCGTCCAGAGAAAACCTCAAAGGAAAAAAGGCGCTTCTAAAAACTTTGCGCTTACTCAAGTGAAAAACAAGCGGAAAACAAGCGGAAAAACAAGCAGAAAAACGCACAGTTGCCAAATTAACAAACATGCAAGCATGGACGGAAAAACTCAAGTTGGACAAAAAATTCTTTTTTTTTTTTTTTTTTTTTTTTAAATAAATTAACACCCTCTATAAAACCTTTCTGCAGTCTCCTCAGAAAGACGACTCAAGTTTGGCTGCTACAGCTCTGCTTGCTAAGCTTGACAGAAAGCGAAGGGATCGATGGTCCGAAGCAGTTCGGAGCATTGACTTCTCACACTCTAGTCGAAAAGCGTGAAGTATTTTGAACAACCTTACTGGTAGGTCACGACACTCTCCTCGTCACTGTTCCGTTTCAGCCGATGCTATTGTATCTCAGCTGGTCAGAAATGAAAACTACGAGGCTGTTGACCGCAAGTCATCTCGACTTGTCTTTCAAGAAGTGTCTGACCTTTGGAGGGCCACAACACCAGACGCAGTAAATATCTCTGACAATTTTTCACAGAGAGAATTTGCTACTGCCCTTCAACATTTAAAACCAGGTAAAGCTCCGTGACCTGATTCCATCTGCCCCGAGCTTATACTCCATGCCGGAGCTGCTTTGAAGTCCTGGTTACGTGACTTCCTTTCTTTCTGTTTGCACCGACTCGAAATTCCCAAGATCTGGAGAAGAGCGCTTGTGGTCGCGATCCCAAAACCAGGAAAGTCTGTGGGGGACCCAAAGAGTTATTGACCGATATCTCTGCTCTGTGTCCCCTACAAGATCCTCGAGAGGCTTATCTACGCCCGCGTTGAACCATTAATTGATCCACTGCTCCCTAAAGAGCAGGCTGGATTCCGACGCGGGAAGTCAACCGTAGATCAAGTTGTTCTGCTAACTCAGAACATCGAGGATTCTTTCGAGGCTAAAAAGAAGGCCGGTGCCGTATTTATCAATCTGACAGCTGCTTATGACACTGTTTGGCACCGTGGCCTTACCTGCAAGCTGCTGAGACTGCTTCCGGATAAGCACATGGTCAAAATAATCATGGAGCTTGTCCGAAATCGTAGTTTCACCCTTACCACCGGTGACAGCAAGCAAAGCAGGATACGCCATTTTAAAAACGGCGTTCCTCAGAGATCGGTCTTGGCTCCCCTCCTATTTAACATCTATACGTACGATCTTCCTTCCATGATTTCCAGAAAGTTTGCTTATGCTGATGATTTAGCATTGTTGCACTCTTCTGGAAACTGGAAGGACTTGGAGGGGACTTTAAGTCAAGACATGTCCACACTTTCAGCGTATCTCCAGATTTGGAGGTTGAAGCTCAGTCACACTAAGACGGTGACGGCAGCCTTTCACTTAAATAACCGAGAGGCCAAACGCGAGCTAAACGTCTACAACAACGGTAGACTTTTACCGTTCTGTCCAACCCCTACTTATCTTGGGGTAAAACTGGACAGATCGCTCACGTTTCGTCACCATTTAGTGGCAAAAAACTATCATCGCGCGTCACACTGCTGAGGCGACTCGTGGGCTCGGGATGGGGTGCTGGTGCTAAAACACTACGCATAGCCACCTTGTCTCTAGTCTACTCAGCAGCTGAGTACTGTGCGCCAGTCTGGTGACGCAGTGCTCACACTTGCCTCATCGACAGTGTCTTGAATGACGCCTTGCGCATAGTTACTGGATGCCTGCGTCCCACTCCAACGGACCACCTACCTGTACTCTCAGGCATCCAGCCAGCTGAGCTTCGCCGACTGGGAGCGACACTCTCCTTGGCTCACGGTGGATCTCTGGACCCCGATCATATCTTGTATGGTCTCTTAAGTGGGTTCTCAGATGCTGGCCAAGTGAGACTAAGATCCAGACGCCCATTTGTGCCAGTTGCATGGAATTTCTTGGACAACCTTGCCAGACTTGGCATCCGCGCCTCTGAATGGACAAATCACAAATGGAACGCGGAGTACTGTGAAAATGCTTCCAGGCTTTGTGCTTTTGTGCCCGAGACCAGTGCCAGGCCTGTTGGGATGGGCTTATCCCGAGCAGCTTGGGTTAAGCTCAACCACCTGCGGACTGGTGTTGGGCGATTCCATTCGTCCATGCACAAATGGGGTCTCGCTCCTTCACCGAATTGCGAGTGTGGCGCCTCTGACAAAACAGCAGACCATGTACTAACAGCGTGCCCTATACATCGGGCACCACATGAAGCACGAGGTCTGACGGTTTTGGATGACGAAACTCGATGCTGGCTTAATGACATCACTGCCAGCATCTGATCCAGGCTGTGCAGCAGTCTGGGGTAGTAAAAGGATAAACCCTCGGCCCCAGTTCTGTTTGTGTCTGACCTGGAGTGGATATCCTTCAAACGACGACGACGACGACGATCCGATAATTAAAAAAGAAAAATCCATTAATTATTATGTCAACAAATATCTAAAATCATATGGTATTGAAACAGTAAAAAACCTCATTCCGAAAGGCAGTAGTCCAGGAAAAATGTACGGTCTCATCAAAGTCCACAAAAATAATAACCCAGCAAGACCAGTGATATCGATGATTGGCACCACAGAATATCAACTTGGCAAATTTCTTGATTCAATAATCAAAAGTTACTTATCAGATTCATACATGTTGCATTCTACTGATCACTTTCTTGATCAAATAAATAACTTCCAATTTAAAGCGGATCACAAACTTGTTAGCTTTGACGTTCAATCTCTTTTCACAAATGTTCCTCAGGATGAAACCATTAATATAATTGCTGACTACATCTACTCAAAAGATAACCAGATTAAAGACAATCTACCTTCAATGAAAAAAGAAGTATTTATAAAACTGCTGCATTTGGCCAACCAAGGAATGTTTTTATATAAAGACAAATTATATCAACAACATGATGGTGTCAGTATGGGTTCTTCACTGCCTCCGACTTTAGCCAATTTTTTTCTTGCCCACATAGAAAATAAGTTATTAGGGAAACAATTAGACTTTCATCCAAAATTGTATTCTGACGTTGATGACATATTTGCTGTATTTGATAATTCTGATCACTGTACTAAATTTCTTGATTTGCTTAATTCTCAACATAATAATATTGAATTCACAGTGAAGCTCCCTTCTGACACCATACCATTTCTTGACGTTGAAATTAGGCTCAATGAAACAGGGATTGATACTTGGGTATACAGAAAACCTACAAACACCAATCTAATTTTGAATTTTAACGCGCTGTGTCCCACTAAATGGAAGTCTGGATTAATTCTATGTTTTTTAAATTGAGCCAAGCGTATTTGTTCCTCCGATTTTTTGTTTGAAAAAGAAGTTAGTATGTTAAAAAAATTTGAGTTCATTAAATAAAAAATTTTGAAAAGAGAATGAAATAATATTTTGGATTTTACTTCTACTATTAAAGTGTTAAATTTCAAATACAACTGAGTTGTACATTTACTTTCGATTGGACAACTGAGTTGTCAATTATTATTCGTTATCTGTTTAACTTGAATGCATTAAATGAATTTGTTTTATTTCGTTAATAACAGACAATTTCATTATTTATTTTATTTATTTCTTTGAGGTAGCTTTTGAATTCTTTAAAGAGGTTAAAGTTATTGCTTAAATAGGCTTAATCGAGCTTCTGATTTTTGCAACATAGAATAGACCTTGAACTCGAATTTGAACTCGAATAAAAATCTATCGTGTTCGCAGCACCGGTTAAAAGTAATAAAGCATGAGATACAATAAATCAATCTTAATAAAAATTTATTACATCAAATTTCCGTTTTAAAGTTTAATTTTTGTTAGAAATAGAAGCGCGTTAAAAAGAAAAGAACCCAGTCTACAAAGGACTTGTAACACAAAATTATTAATATAAATTTTTTACAAAGGAAAGAAGAAATTATTCAACAACAGTAATAAACAACAGACAAAAATAATACAAACCTAATTTGTCATCTAAAAACCCGCTTCCTCCACGAGCGTAGGCAAGAGTATTTTTTATTTTTTTCTTGCTTCTCTTAGCGCTTAAGCGTGGAAAGAAGTAAAACATCAATAAACAAAGAAAGAATAGTCCGGCCGACGCTCGTTGTAGAAACGGGCCTTAAAACTGCCAATCTACAAAGACTCTGGCATGGGTATGTTAAAAATTTCCCTTAAATAAGTGCAAGAAATCAAAATTAAAAATATACACGGAATAGTCGAAAAATTAATGCGAACCATACACATGAAGTTATTCAACGCGATATTAAAGCATGAAATAATAGAAAGTAACAAAAAACATTTGATGAAAAATTAAACTAGCTTTACCAACATAACCTTGAGTCAGATTTTTGTAAACTTTTTTGCTTTACTTAATATTAGGTTGAACTGACCATGCGGCAACTCTCAACGGATAACTAAAATTTTCATCTGCGAGCTTTGTTCTGTAACGACTTTTTGTGATGTTCAATTAAAAAAATAATTGTTTGTATAGATACGTGCTTGCGTGCGAGCGTGTCATCACTGTAGTTTCGTGTTGGAGTTCGAGGGTGAGCTCAGGGGGTGCAAAAGTGGGTGTAAGATTGAAGGGGATATAAAAGAGTTCAAGCTCCAGCCGCTTGCTTTTGATATCCTAAAATCGAGGAGGTTGATGTTGTCAAACCGATTCGCGGGCGCATGGTCGTCACCTCTCCTGTAGATCATTAAATGCAGGCAAGTTTTTACTTCTTGAGTAATGGCGGCTGGCCCACAAGAGCTGCAGAGTTGCAGCACCCCCAAATATATGTGCAACAGTTTTAAATATTATCAGCAACGCTTAGAAAATTAATAGTTTTAATAATTTTTCTCAATTTTTTTACATTAAATTTAAGTTTTGTTAAGGTTTTTTTAAAGCTTATTTCTAAATTTTGACATGGCAACTTTTTGAGCTGTTTAAATGGTCATGTCTAATTCGAATAAAAAACAATTGGAGTGAGAGTAAAAAGAAACAAAACTAGTTACTCTAAGAAATAAAAAGAAAAAAAACGTCGCGCGAATTGCTCTTGCGGGCCCAAGTGAGCCCAAAATTTTTGGAATTTTTAAAAATTTGTCAGTGTGCTCAAGAAGAACTTAATTTCTTTTAAACCAACTACTTTCTCTCAGAAACTAACCCTCTAACTCTCACTCCAATCAGCTTTTCTTCGAATTAGACACGACCGTTTTGATCAAGTCTAATTCGAAGAATAACCGATTGAAGTGAGAGTTAGTTTCAGAGAGAAACAAAGTTAGTTTTACAGAGAAACTAGTTGGTTAAAATGAAACTAAGTTCTTCTCAAGCTTCTTAACAAATTTTTAAAATTTTAAAAATTTTGAGCCCAATGTGGGCCTGCGAGTACAATTTGCGCGGCGTTTTTTTCTTTTTATCTCTTAGAACAACTAGTTTTGTTTCTTTTTTACTCTCACTCCAATCGGTTTTTCTTCGAATAAGACTCGACCGTTTTAACTGCAGTTTAAAAATGTAACGCAAGCTGACGCAAAATGAAGCATTCCATTGACGCTTTATAAGGAAAATTATATGTACGTTTGAGCTGCAATAACCGCAGTCGGTGCTGCTTTCGTATGCGATCTCAGCGTTATAAAACTACTTTGGTATGTGATCTCATTGGCTAAATGTGATCTCGCTTAATCAACCTAATTAGGGTTAGGGTGAGGGTGAGTGCTGATGGTGAAGAGGGTGAAAGTTAAGGTCAGGGTGAGTGAGGGTGACCTTCCCCTAACCCTAATCGTATTTTTTTTAATTTAAAAAGTTAAGATCACATAGCAAAGTAAAATCTAAACTAACTGAGATCGCACAACCGCTGAGATCGCATACCAAAGCGGCACCCCACAGTCATCCGATCTAATCGTGGGCGTAACAAGTACAACCCTTCGCTTTCTTTGACATAAAGCTCTTTAGTTAAAATGCTTAGTCAGCACTATACTTTAATATTCTTCAATTAACACAATTTCTGTTTTACAGATGGCAGATTTAAGTGCGGCGAAATTGGGGGCCAGGGGCCAAGGGCCAAGTGCTTTTGAAATTCGTTAGAGAGAAGTATTGTGTTAGATTTGTCCCTACAATTATCTAACTTCGACCAAAATTTTATCCAACAAAGTTTGAAAATATCAATTTAGACAAAGGATCACCTAACTTTTTTCAAAAAGAATCACCTAATATAACAGCAATTTAGCAAGAGGGACAAAATTTAGACAAAAAGTACTTTTTTTGATAAAAAACACGTTCAACAAACATTTACTTTAGCGGATTGGAGAACTTCTTTTTCCAGAAAATTAAAGACCAAAAAAAAAGTCTTCACTTGAGTTTGATCCGAAGGTGCTCGTATATCTTTGTAGTGCAAAATAAAGGCCGAATGAAGACCAGAAAAAATGTTTATTTGCAAAAGAGACGTTTCACCTTTTTGAGAAAATCAAAAATATTTGCGGGTTAAGTAAATGAAAATCCGCAGTCGCAAAGTAAAGACCTTTACTTAATAATTTTTTGGTCTTCGCTATAACAATTTTCTCGATTATACCTAAGCTTATAATTTGCGTTGTTGAGAGTGTCTTTTTGATCAAGAAATGTCTATTTTAAAATTTTGTCCCGACTGCCAAAAAATTTCCGGCGCCTCGGATTGCAGCACCAAGTCGTTTTTTACTTAGCAGCCGCCATTGTTCTCGAAACCAGAAAACAACTTGTTACTACAAACATTAAGACAATAGAAATTAGATAAAGTAGATCTACAGTGGGTATATCTATCGAAAAAAGATATACATAGCTTTTACAAAAAGTAATGTCTTGACCTACGTACACTTCAAGCTCACAAACAGATAATAAATACAACCTTGTACTACGGACACAACACTAAGAAAAATTTGGACAAACTTACAAAAACGATAAATTTTGGCCTACATATCGCAACTAATTAGCTAATGCAGAATTGCAAGCTTTCTCTTTTCGCTTACATAGGCTAGAGCTACAGAAAAGCGATGCTTCGATGAGATACTTAAAAGCTATGTTACAAAATTTTCATAATAGAAAAATAATAATGAATTTGCACATGAGCGGGATCGATTGCAGGAACTCGCCATTGTCGGAACATCGCGTCACGTTGCTTAAAAATGGTTTTAACAAAATCTTAGCAAACCCAAAACTTTGACATAACCTTCAAGAAAAACTTAGTTTTTCTTAAAGAACATAAACCTCTTTACCGACGTAAATTATGCGTTTTAAAGGTCTTTTTTTAAGACTGTATAAATCTTAAATTTCTAAACAAGTTGCTGGAGGTACTGAATTTGAAAATAGCCACCAAAAAACTCATCTCGAAGCTTTTCGTCCTACACTCGTTAGGAGATAAACGTAGAAATGAAGGAAAAAAAATTCACTTAATTTTCTAATAAAGCTGAACGGAGATGATTGGATGTTTGAGAAAGGCGGGAAAACGCGTAAATAGGGCAAGATTTTCAAATTATAAACAAACTCTTTTTGGCGGTATAACTTTGGCTTGTATGATTTGATGTAAACGGCTTCTAAAATAGATAAATAAAAAAAAAGAACGGCCAAATGAAATTATAATAAATTTTTTATCACCGTAATTTTTGGCGTAAATAAGAGTTATCGAAAAGGTGTTGTTGTCTGCTTAGCTTTTAAGCAATGTAGTTTATAATTTTTCGTGTCAGGCCGCACATTTCATTGATTATAGGCCAGAATTTGTCAATACGTGCCAAAATTTATTAGAACTGGCCAAATTCCGAACTTTCGCAACAACTCCAGTCGTTTTGACAAGTTTTCAAACCCATTCGTGTTTAGTAAATCTGCGATTGGTCGACACATTTTCGGTAATCCAATGTGCGCCAAAAATTACAGTGATAAAAATTTACTATACTTTCATTTGGCCGTTCATCTTTTTGTTTATCTGTTTTAAAAGCTGTTTACAATAAATCATACAAGCCAAATTTATGCCGCCAAAAAGAGTTTGTTTACAATTTGAAAATTTTGCGCTGATTACGCGTTTTGACGCCTTTCTCAAACATCCAATCATCTTTGTTCAGCTTTATTAGACAGTCAATTAATTTTTTTTTCCTTCATTCCTTCGTTTATCTCCTGACGAGTGTCGGATGAAAAGCTTTGAGATGAGTTTTTTGCAAGCTATTTTCAAATTTTTGATTGAATGATTATTTTGTAACAGTGTTGATCTAATTCTCAAAATCAAAGCTTGGTAATTTTAGTGAAAATAAAAAGATTACAATTTTAGTTTGTTTTTTAAAAAATCACAAAACGTAGACTTTTAAACTCGTTTCAATTATTAAATTTTATTATGTTGCCATCAAAAAATAAAAGTATTTAGGATAACGTTTAATTTAATAAAAAGAATAAAAAATTCCAACGGGTAAAACACAGGTAGGTATATTGAAAATAGAATCGAAAAATAGCTAGAACAACAACATTATTTAGGAAAATGATCTAAGTTTAAGAGTAACGATTTGAATAAAGAATAGACTAACACAAAACTTTGATGTTGAAAGCGTCGAAATACACCACATCTAGCATCGATTGCAATCATGATGGCTTTAATAGGTGCGAACGGTGCGGCCCCAACGGACCTCTCCTAAAATAGAGATTGCTTTGCCTTTAAACACTAAATAGAGGCCCCCCATACTTTTCTTGCACCGGGCTCCCCTTTTTGTAAGGCCATCAATGATTGCAATTCAAACATCATTGAAGTAATTTCAACATTACTAATTATCTTCATTAACGAGATTCATGAAAACTCACCGAAACATTTAAATTTGATTTTTCGGCCATTCTTTTGTCAACCCATGCCTTTCCTTGTTTGATTATTGATTTTAGGTCGGGTGAAAATGGGTAATATATTGAAGAGTCTGATCGATACGTCATCGTCAGATTAATAAAGTAATTGTCAAACTTTGGTAGGCTCTCTCTGTATTCTCCCCATCTCATGTAGGAAGGACTTTCATCGTTAAAAAATACAAATATTTGGTCTTCATCTCTGTGTAAAATTTAATATTTTTACAACAAATGTAATATGTTGCTTTATCTCAGGGATGTCAAATTCGTGGCCCTCGAGCATCCATCAATAATTGTCATATTTTGTAAGGTTTTTCAATTTTTCAATATCAATATCAATAATTGTCATAATGAATTGCAAAAAATTGTCATGTAAATGTCATTTAATATTTAAAAAAATAACAACACCTCGTCCAGCTCATAAATTACGTTGCAATATATATCGCAAACTACACCTAAGTAAAAAATATGCTAAAAAAAAGATCGAAATTGCATGCGGCCCTCGGCACAATTTTCAACACGCAATGTGGCCCCCGGAGGCCCGCGAGTTTGACACCCCTGCTTTATCTACCGTAACCAGTGTCTGATCAAAAACTTATAAGAATCAAAAAAATATTACTCGCACCAATGAACTTACGCCAATGTGTAGCACCTTTAATAAAATTGTTTGCAAATTTCTTATTCAGAGGTGGGCGCTTGCAGCGCAATAATGGCGGGGAAAGTTTAGGGTTCAACTATTTTAACCACTTTACCGGTAAAAGCGCAAGTTTAATCTTGCCTATACTTATAAGAATTTCTAAAAAATCTTAGCCTGTCACAAAATCGCAGCGTTTTACATTGTTTTTGTTTCTAAATGCTGCTTTTTTTTTATTACCGTGCAGCATCACAGCACAACGCTAAATCATGTTATAAAGAATTTTCTACTGAGAGCGCGTTGTTCCAGATTGGATAAAATTTGTTGGACATGAGCCATGGTCACATTGAGAGCGAGGTCTGTTGCGAGGATTATGACGTCGAGACGTGTGGGCATATCAGATGCCACCGCTTCGACAATGGCGAATCGACTTTGCATGACCAAAGACGCTGTACGATGGCAAACACAGCAGCGGTAATTAGCAAAACTTTGTATTATCTGCTGCTTTTGATCATCATGGTCTCGGTTTAAAACGTACTCGCGCCATTCTGTTGTGTCCTTGGGAAAGACACTTTACGCCACTTCCCCTGCTTGGTGGTCTTGGCAAGCAAAAAAATTAGTACCATCATTATTTTAAAAAATTAGTGCCTCACCAACCACAAGCTTCACAGCATGTCATTGTTATTTTATCAGATTCATCTTTGCAATACACGAATTCAGCTTTGTTAATTCGTGTGCCAAAACAAACTTATCACAGATTGTATTCAATAAATTATTTAGTTCTTTAACAGTTGAAAAATGTGAAATATTTTGCAACAAACATGAAGAATAGACTGTAGTTATTGGCTCAGGAAATGTTAAACTGTAAACAGTTGCAATGATTAGAGTTATGCGAAAAATTTCATGCTGTCCTCATGTGAAGACACCCAGCGTTAGCGGGTTAAAGTTACAAAGAAAATACGTACGTATTTTTTTACTTTTTAAAATTATTTTCTGTTACTCTTAGTTATTGTGTATATTTACCACTTTTTTTATTTTTTTATTTAATATTTTTTAAACAGGACATATATGTCTTAATAGGGCTTTAGAGTTCAAAAAAATACACTCAGATACGATTTTTTAAATGACATTCTGCAAGCAGTGTAAGGAATAGAAACAAATGGTTGAAAAACAAAGTTATAAATAAATTCATACTTTTATTCAGAACCTCTTTTCAAAAAGTGTAAGATTAAAAACGCTTGAGTTGGTGTCATCATCAATCTAACTAGGTTCCAGTGCAGCATATAAAAGTATTACCGGTACTTTGATCCCAAAAAAAAGTGCTTGAGTAAGTAGCGAATTTACAATCTCGTGATCGTGAAGCTAGTAATTTCCCGTAATACCAGTGATGGGATTCAGGGAATTCGCACGGGTTCGCGCGAACCCGTTCTTGGAATTTCAGCACGTTTAGCGAACCCGCTTTTAACTTTACATAATCTATGTATTTCAATATCTCTGTACAATGAGGGAACCTGTTGTCAGTGGTTGATATTGGGTGAGGCGAATGAGGCAGATGTTTGTTCAGAGTGTAAAGAGCGATTCTGAGTGAAGACCTTTCTTTTTTTTAGAGGACGCCATGAGTTTCGGAGAAAAATATGCAAGCCAAGATCAAAGCTCTTTTTTTCTCAGACAACACCGATTCCTGAAAATTCTTGCCTCGGGCCCCTAAATTGAAATATCCACCACTGCCTGTTGTTAGTAAGTTCTATAAAAAAGAGAACCTGTTCTTAAAACTTTGAATCCCAACACTGCGTAGTACCACAAATTTATCACGGGAAGGTGTTCAAATTCAAAACTTATCAATTGATAGCCTACTTTTTATGGAAAATGATCATTTATGCAATGTGAAAAATATAAAAAATACCTTACTAATGGGAATTTTGTGTTTGGCATACAATCTGCAATTTTAATTTTTGTTTTGATATGCGAAAAAGAGAGAGTTGTTTAATGTCGTTCTGCAGCTTGCATTATCTATATCCCTAAACAAGAATATGAAGCTGTTTATTGACAACTACTTTATGTCTATACAGTATAAATGCTTAAACATATTTGGCATGTCAAATATTTGGTAGCATGGGTCTGAGTAGGCATGTAGACTACCTTCTCATAAATTTAAGGCTGATTCTGAAATTTATTAAAGAAGTTATGAACACTAAAGATATTTTGAAAGCAGCTACGTACAAATTGCACAGCAGTAGCAGCTATAAATTGGAAGGATACTAAGTCTAGTTGTTTTGGTCAGCATATTTTGTTCGTCTGCTGAAAGTTTTTGTAATCAATGTGACAAGCATAAAAAAATTGTTTAAGGTCCTCGCCCGAATTTTGGGGCTGTTCATAACAAATATATGCATTGAGTAAATCTGATCTTTTTGCGTAAATAAATAACTCGTAAATCCCTGGACATAACGGAAAAACATACTTTTGTACTGCACAAGTTGGAATGTATATTTGGGTTGTCCTATAAATAAAAACGTGTTTTTTAATTTTTTGCGATAGAAAGGTAGCTTTTTAAAATCAATTCCAATCACAAATTTCACTTTTTATTCTTTTATAATTAAGGTTATCCCAATTTTGCTTTTTTTACAAAATTTTAGAGAAGTACACAAAAAACCGATTAGTACTTAAATGGTGCCTTAGAGAAAAAAGGTTGCTCTAAAGCCCTATTAGAACATATATGTACTTTTACAATATTTTTTCGAAGAAACAAAAACATGATTTTATTTTTACTGAACATTGTTTATTGAAAAACCAAAAAATTTTTTTTACAAAAAAAAATAATTCAAGGCATAAAAGGGTTAAAAAAGTTAAGTTTTTTTGAAAAAAATTTTGATAAACTTCATATTCAAAAATAATACAAGTTAAAAATGTTGTGAAGAAACACCTTATAGGAAAGTACTAGCTGCTAAAAAAAACTTTTATTCAACTTAAAGTCGGAACAGTCGTAAAATAAATTTCAATAAAATTAACTGGATCCAGCATGGAACAGTAGTGAGAATAACAAATAATTCGTGAGCAACAAATCAGTTTTGAATATCGTAGATAAAATTTAGTGAAAACCTATATTTTTGTACAGGTTATTTTTAAGTTGTATTGCTTAGCTACTGTACTTTTTTTTTAAACTGCATGTGAAACCATAACTACCAAAAATCAAATTTGTCTTATAATGTCACCCTGTTGCTGCTAATCTGTTTGTAACAAGAATTAATATTCCAGTTCGTCGGACTTGCATTTGGCTCGACAAAAGACCACTTTGTACTATTAAATAAGATTTTGAGCTAACTGCTACAAGTAACAAGGCACCTCAAAAAATGTGCTAACAGGCTGTTAATTTTTAGTGTGCTTATGTTATTGTCGGCAGCGTAGTCGAGTGGTTGAAGTGCCGAGCTTATGATCAACAGGGTACTTGCACCTACTTGCACCATTCTGTTGTGTCCTTGGGAAAGACACTTTACGGCACTTTCTCCTGCTTGGTGGTCTTGACAAGCAGTTCTAAATTACGGCCATATCTCTATTAAATTACAAGCGGACAGCAATATCTTGGCATCTCCGGAAGCAGGTCGGGGTAATTGCTTACCCTATGTATTAGCGCATCCGTCGCTTTCCTGCGAGTCAGGAGAATAAATATAGAGATAAAATAAAAAAATAAACAAAAAAGATATGCTTGTGTGTAACAAATATATGATAAAACAAAAGATTGGATTTATGTGCGTACCTACTTTACGCCACACTACGTATTTTCTACTATGCTTTGTGGTACAGCTTATAATAATCAAAAATTTAATAATACGACTAGTAAATATAAATGGTAATTGATTACTTGGGATACTAAAAAGTTAATAATATTATACTTTTTATTATTGTTTTGGTGTGCGAACACCATTTTTGCCTGTCCAAATATGGTGGGTTACAAACATTTTTCGAATAATCAGACAAGACTTTATTGCTCATAAATGTTTTTTTCTTGTAATTACTTATTTGTACCAACCAAGTGCAACAAAAAGACCAAGTCGAGACAGGGGATTGCAAATTTATTTTTAATTTGTCAAAGAAAGAAATTAATTTGGAAAGAACTATTGAAGCCAGCCAAAAGGATTATGAAGATTAGGAAACCAGAAATTGTATTTTTTCAGTTACCGCTTTAAGACAATCAATATTCATATTCCATAGCTACTGATAAGCATGAAAGGAACGAAAGAGATGTTAATTTTAATTATTGAAACGGATGTCGTGCGTTACAAAAACTTGAAAAGCTTTGGCTAAAGACTTTTTTTGCACAAATGCAGTAGAGTTCGTATAGAAATATTAAATATACAATTACAAAATTTTTATGACAGGTGCAGGCCATATTGTTATTAATTCTATATCAATTCAAAACATAACTAACTTTAGTTTTACCAGTACTATAACAGCAAAACAACTGCATGTATGTATGCAAACGAATAAACACGATTGCTTTTTTTATGCTGTTCGTTACGTCAAAACGTTGCAACGTCACTATTTTAGTACAACAAAATACATTTTTTGCGTAGCTCGGAAGCACTCAAAATAGCTGACGGATACTTCAAAATGTTTGTTTTTTTGAAGTAAATGTATTATTCAGTGATTCTCAAACTTTTTTTGTTGCGACGTCCTTACAAGAACTAGCTGACCTTGCGACGCACTAGCGATAATATGACATTATATCAGAAAATAAAATAAAGATATTACGCTTTATTATATACAAAACTTTTCCAAACAAATGTCACCTGGGCGAACAATAAAATGCCAACTTCAATGCTCGGCATTCATCTCAGCACAGAATTTTTCAAAAACTCTTGACTTTAATAGCCGTTTTTTAATCAAATTAATAAATTTGGCAAAGACGACTTCAACTGGGAGTCCGGGTAAAGGACTCAGTTCTCTACCAACTAACGCCTCGCGATGTCGCGATGAATTATGCAATACATCCACTTTGCCTTGGATGCACGTTCTTGAATTAGACCTCGCAGTCCACAGCAGCTGCTTGACATAACTTAAGCGCCATCTGTGCAGATGTTGATGCACTTTTTCCCATTCTAGGTTGTTTGTTGAAATAAAATTGTCAATTGTATTGAAAAGATCAATTCCTCGGCATCTAAGTTTAATAGGTTTGCAAAACAGCAGCTCTTCTACTATTCTTTGTTCTGAAAAGTAAGAAAAACAAACATAAAAAACCAAGTGTGCATCTCGACTGCCTTCAGTTGTCTCATCTAATTGCAGACCAAATTCTCGTTGTTTCATTTGATCAATCAGTTCGTCATACATGTCCTCCGCCATGCCACCAATCCGGCGACAGAGAGTTTCATTGGATATCGGTACCAACTTTAACTTTTCCACAAATCCTTCTACAATTGCAGCAGGGAGTATTAGTTTCTCAGCAACAGTGTGAGACTTTTTACACATAGCAATTCTGTGAGAAACTGGGAAGAGTGCTAATAAAGCCTTTGACGTCACATGCCTGAATTTTGCAATGGTGTTCACTTGCCCCTATAAATCATCTAGTTTTCAAGAAAAAAACTTCCTAGGTTTACATACGAATTGGAGGTCTGATGAAGTAAATGACGTCCAAGCTCGTTAGGTAATTTGCTTTCACTAATCAATACCTAACAATACGCTTGGGTTTTTCCTCGCCATTTTGCAAAATAAAAGTAAATCTACAACTTATATATATGTATAACCTTCGCTATACTTGCAAGAATTTTTTTTAAATTTATCATTTTTATTTAAAGATTGCAACATTAGCTTCTTGTTTACATCCATTTTATAACTGAGTACGACTGAAGAAGCTTTCTTTTGTCTATACCGGGGGCGTGCAACTGTTTATGGCAATGGGACAAAACGTACAATAGTAATAATGCTGCGGGCCGAACAATTTACTACCAAGCAAAAACAGCTGTTGTCATGTACAGTACCTTTGCATTGTAAAAAAATTATTTTACATTAAAAAAATTTCTTTAACGATTTACACGTACGTTAAAATACTAATGAAATAACTGAAACCTTGTATTTTTACTTATCATTTCAATTTCTGCTTTCACTGAAGAAGTAGCAACTCAAAGTTGACTAGACAGATGTCTAACATTTCGCTGATTCCAACGTTTTGCCTTACACAACCTTATTTTAGAAAAGAACTGCTAGCAGCAGCAAGTGTTCCGAAAAGTAAGGTAATTTCTTTGCGTGGTTTTCTAAATTTTTGTAATTCCCCTGCGCATAGCGTCTGTAAAAGGTAAGCAAATCATTTTGATTATAAGCTCTTATAAAATCTACAATTTCTTCAAATTCTATCATCTCTAATTGAAAGCAATCTGGAATATATTTACCAGCTCAGTCAAATGGATGAACAAAAATTTGTAGGTTGACTTTGCGATTTTGAAAATTCTTTAAAGCGTGCTGCAAATGCAAATAATAGTTCTTCAACCATTTTAACATACTTCTTACAATTGATAGCTTCTGTTTTAATTCTTCTGCTTTCTGGACAAGGAAAGTGAGTCAGAGATTCTTAGTATTTTTTGCCCCACTCACTGCTGAACCGTCTTCTGCCACAATCAACCTTACTTCACTTATTTGTAGACATTTTAAGTTTTTAAGCTAATTTCCAAAATGAATCTTTGTATTTAAGTCAGTGTCTCGCAAACAGTGTGCCGCGGCACACTGGTGGGTCGCGAGACAATGTCAGGTGTGCCGCAGAGTAACTGTAACCTTTCTCTTCTTTTTACAAAATACTGCAAATTTGAACGTTATTCGACCTGCTTAAGCCACTGAAATCCAAATTCCAGACTGCCCATTGTGCATTTGTGACGTAAAAAGAGAGATACGTGATACATTTACGCTTCGATACCTTTACATTGGTGAGGCAAAACAGAAACATAGGCTCAGTGGTCTCTGATTAAAAGTTTAGCAAAACGTTTAAATTCCTGAAAAGAACATTCGAAACTTGCGATAATGAGCAAGATAATGTACCTAGCACAAGCAACGTTCTGAAGAAACAAAAACTTGTCAAAAGGCAATACAAGGAAGATTGCATTTAGTATGGATTTTCTTGGTGTGGCAACAAAGACGCTTCAAACCCACTCTGCGTTATTTATGAGGAGCAACTTACAAATGAAACCATGGTTCCTAGTACACTTATTCGCCACTTAAACACGAAATATGCCGTTCACGTACATAAAAATAAAAATTATTTCCAGCGAATGTTAAAATTGTTTCTTAATTTACCACAAAAAAGTTCTATTTTTAACAGTTTTGTTTAACTCGTGTTTATAATCTTGTTTCTTTGTTCACTAGAAAAGGGCCATAAGAAGAGGCACCGCGGGCTGCATTCCGAACCGAGGGCCGTATATGGCACGCCTCTGGTTTATACTAACCAAATTAAAATTGAACAATGCGTTTATTAGTATTTAATTATTGTAATTACGTAATAATGCTTTTTTGTGTTAGGCAATAATAGGGTATCTATTGTAAAAATCCATATAACTTCATTCTAAGAACAATTAATAAAATTATTATTGCGCGAAGCCCTTGGAACATTAAGGAGCGCACCAGGGCATCGCGACGCACAGTTTGAGAACCACTGGTATAATTTATTCATTAACTTTTATAATACACTTTAAAAACTAGCTTGGTAAAGTCCATTTATTGTTTCTTTTTAATGAATTATTGCCTACATATTTTCAAACAACTACAAAATCAAATTTTTAATTTTTTGGGAGTAAAAAGAATTGATTTTAAAAATCTTGCGCTTGCCGCAAAAAATTTTTTACATGATGCGTTTGCTCTAAATTTTCATTAAAGAAGAGTCTTTTTTTTATTAAGAAGAACAGAATTTGATTGTCACAACAAGTCAACAATCGCAAATTTAAGGGATCAGCAGTAAAACAAATTTCAAATGTATATTGATCTGATTAAAAAATAGAACCCCGTTAAATAAAAGACAACTTTCTGGGAAGCCTTAAAAACAATTATCAAAATTAAAAAAATAAATAAAACCTAGTAGTAGAAACAGTAGTTTCCATTTGAAACAATACAGTATGTACAAAAGCAGTAGTATGGATGCTCAGCAGTTGCTCAAAATTAAAGAAAGGCCTCTGTTGTTGCTTCATAAATAAAAAAATTTAACAATAGTTTCGCTGAAAATGGTAAAGACAATCTTTCTATTACGTATTTTTCATTACTATTTTCAAAATATGTGCACAAAAAAGTCTTAAAAGCTTTTAAAATATTTAAAAACGTAATAACCAGTTGATAAGTAGGTGTAGATACTAAAACGACCTGTAATGTTGCCATGGTATCGACTCCTTGTCCATTCCAGTATAATGAAAAACAACGGCTTCGGCATCTTTCAATAAGGATCTGTTGTAAGTCACTACGCAACCTCCCAAATTCACACCAGCTTTCCATCCCCAACCATCTAAGCCCCAGTGATGTCTCCAGTACAAAATGTAAGAAAGACCACTAAAAATTTTAGTGTAAAAGTTATTATCGTTTATCGAAGAAAACCGGATGTTGTAGCAACCCGTTTTTACCGCATTGTTAAATTACGTCACAAGCGCACTGATTACTCTGCTTTAACAAACAATCGTTTTCTTTAGTAGTAAAATAGCAAGCTAGCAAACTGGAGTGTTTTCTTGTCGACACCACAGTCAGCGTTTTTAAGATAGCTAAATTATTTCAGTTAGCTTTTATCAAGATAGCTAAACTGTCTCAGGTAGCATTTATCGAGATAGCTAAATTGGTGACCCCGACGCTCAAAATCGAATATTTTGAGAAATGGCAAACGAAAATGCTGTTGCGCTTAAACTTCCGCCATTTTGGATTTCTCAACCACGAGTGTGGTTTCAACAAGCTGAAGCACAATTCGCTTTGCGGAATATTACTGCAGATGATACTAAATACTTCTATGTTGTTGCGGCGTTAGATCAGGACACCGCCAGTCGTCTTATCGATTTTCTAGAAAACACTCCTGAACAAGATAGGTATGGCAGTATTAAGAAACGATTGCTTAGCACTTTTGATCTTTCCCAGCAAGAACGTGCCGCCCGACTGCTAAGTTTTCCTGAGCTAGGGGATAGAAAACCGACAGCTTTGATGGATGATATGCTTGCTCTCTTAGGCAGCCACCAACCATGCTTTCTTTTCAACTACATTTTTCTTCAACGTCTTCCCGAAGATATCAGAGTCGCTCTAGCATCCGAAGACATCAACAACCCTCGTCAATTAGCTCAAAAAGCAGACATATTATGGCTGGCCAAATCAAGAGAGCCAAATATTTCTAAAATTAGTAAGACACCATCTCAGCGTTTTAAGCAGCCAAAATTCGTATCAGACTCTGAAGCATCGACAAATTCCGACAAGGTAGGACAATGTTACTATCATAAACGTTTCGGTAATAAGGCCCTGCGCTGTGTTCCACCCTGTCAATTTCAGGGAAATGCCCAGGCCGGTCGTCGTTAGTAGCCGCGGCGACCGGCGCTAATCCCAGCTTGTTTTTTATCTACGATCGTATATCCAATCGTTCCTTTTTAGTGGATACAGGCGCTGAGGTGAGTGTCCTTCCCCCGTCTAGCCATGAGCGTTTTTTTAATAATCCAGGCCCAGCCCTAGTGGCAGCTAACGGTAGTTCTATTAAAACTTATGGTAAACGGACAGTAACAATTGAATTACCCGTAGGACGGTTTCGATGGACTTTTGTTCTGGCAAACGTAAGCAAGCCTCTTTTAGGGGCGGATTTTTTGAGAGCAAATTCCTTGTTAGTCGACATGCAGCACTATCGCCTGGTTAATGCTCGGTCATTTACTAGCACCCCTCTTTGCAAAACAAATATATTAGCTCCTCGTCTAAATGCCATCTCCACCTCAACTAACGCTTATGCTCAACTTCTTGCTGAATTTTCCCAGATTTCTACCCCGCAATTTTTCCAAATTCAACCCAAACATAATGTTCAACATTTTATCGTGACCCAAGGACCCCCAGTCCATTCTCGCGCTCGACGGCTTTCGCCTGAAAAACTCGCACTCGCCAAGCAAGAATTTAATAAAATGCTGGATATGGGTATAATCCGTCGTTCCTCAAGCCCTTGGGCATCGCCACTTCACTTAGTACCCAAACCTTCTGGTGGCTGGCGACCATGCGGCGATTATCGTCGCCTTAATGCAGCCACATTACCAGACCGCTATTCTCTCCCACACATTCAGGATTTTGCAGCACGTTTAGACGGCGCAAAAATATTTTCCAAAGTCGACCTAATTCGAGGCTATCATCAGGTTCCAGTAGCAGAAGCTGACATTTGCAAAACGCCGGTCATAACTCCATTTGGTCTATTTGAGTTTCTCCGCATGCCTTTTGGGCTTAAAAACGCTGCCCAAGCATTTCAACGGTTAATGGACACGGTTTGTCAATCGCTTGATTTTGTCTTTGTTTATCTTGACGATATCCTTATTGCTAGTTCCTCGCACCATGAGCATCAAAAACACCTCAAAATCTTATTTGAAAAACTTCTCAGTCACGGCCTATTAATCAATCTTGAAAAATGTGAATTCGGACGTACGCATCTAGATTTTCTTGGACATCGCATTGACAAAACTGGCGCGCGCCCACTGGCTACTAAAGTTGATGCTATTCGCAATTTTCCCCCTCCCAAAAGTACAAAGGATTTACAAAGATTTATCGGCATGATTAATTTTTATCATCGCTTTATACCTTCTGCAGCTAAGTTAATGGCTCCACTATATCGTGCCATCGCAAACAATAATAAAATTTTGGAATGGAGTGACTCGCTACAAACCTCATTCACACAAGCGAAACAAGCCCTTGCCAATGCAACCTTGTTGCATTATCCAAAAAGTAACGCCCCCACGGCTGTTACCGTGGATGCCTCGGATGTCGCTATCGGCGCTGTTCTCGAGAAATTCACCGATGGTGCATGGCAACCATTGGCGTTCTTTAGCCGTATGCTTCGCAAACCGGAAGTCAAATACAGCACTTTCGATCGCGAACTGCTTGCCATTCATCTTGCCATTCGTCATTTCCGTTATTTTTTAGATGGCCGATGTTTCGCAATTTTTACCGACCACAAGCCACTCACATTTGCTTTTTCTAAAATTTCTGATCCTTGGTCCGCTCGACAGCAGCGCCATCTCTCAGCTATATCAGAATATACAACGGATATTCGCCATATTGCTGGTAAGCAGAACTTCGTGGCAGACACACTGTCTCGTCCAACTATCACTTTTCTTCATACCCCTCAAATTAATTTGAACTACCAGGACATGGCAGCAGATCAGGTGGCCCCAGAAGTGCAGGCCTACCGCACAGCCATAACAAATCTTCGGTTAGAAGATATTCCGATTGGAAATTCTAACGTTTCTTTACTGTGCGACGTATCCACTGGAAGACCTCGGCCAATCGTTCCGATTTCTTGGAGGAGGCGAGTTTTTGATGCAATTCATGGTTTGTCCCACCCGTCCATTCGAGCCACACGCAAGCTGGTTGCTTCCAAATTTGTTTGGCACGGCTTACAAAAGCAAGTCGGGCTATGGACCAAGCAATGCCTAGCTTGCCAAAAAGCCAAAATCCAACGTCATGTCAAAGCACCAATCATTTCTTATCCCCCTCCTGGCAGACGTTTTGATTGTGTAAATATAGACATTGTCGGACCCTTAGCGCCGTCAGAAGGAAACCGTTTCCTTTTAACCATGGTGGATCGTTTCACCAGATGGCCCGAGGCAATTCCTCTTAAGGAGGTAACAACCCTAGCATGCGCAAAAGCTTTTGTTGCCACTTGGGTTTCCCGTTTTGGAGTGCCCACTCACCTTTCGAGTGACAGAGGTTCACAGTTTATTTCTCAACTATGGTCCTCCATTCATCAACTGTTAGGCATCCGCCTTCACCACACCACGGCTTATCACCCACCAGCCAATGGACTTGTGGAAAGATTTCACCGGCAACTAAAAACAGCTTTGATGACACATCTAACGGGTGCGAATTGGGTTGACGAACTCCCGTGGGTTTTGCTCGGTATTCGCACCACGCCCAAGGAGGATATAAACTGCTCTACAGCAGAGCTTGTCTACGGCAGCCCTCTTACGGTCCCAGGAGACTTTATTCCCGGTACAAATGAGCCCCCAAATCCTTCTTCACTGCTTCCCTGGCTCCGACAGGCTATCAGTAAGTTCAATTTTACACCTATGTCCCAACACGGTGTAGCACCACAACACATGCCTCGTGAACTTTTTAATAGCCCATATGTGTTTATTCGACGTGATTCGCACAAACCGCCACTAACGCCACCCTATGAGGGACCTTATAAGGTCTTGCAACGCGGAACAAAGTCTTTTCAGATTGATGTTGGCGGCCGGGAAGAAGCTATTTCTGTGGATCGCCTCAAGCCTGCTTTTGTCGACACGACACTTCCGGTCCAACTCGGTCATCCCAAGAGACGAGGAAGACCACCAAAATCATAATATTGCATTTGCTTGTTTGTTTTTGTGTGTGTGTTTGTTTTATATGTCCACCGTCATCTTTCCTCCAGTGCGCTTTTTGGGGGGGAGCTGTGTAGCAACCCGTTTTTACCGCATTGTTAAATTACGTCACAAGCGCACTGATTACTCTGCTTTAACAAACAATCGTTTTCTTTAGTAGTAAAATAGCAAGCTAGCAAACTGGAGTGTTTTCTTGTCGACACCACAGTCAGCGTTTTTAAGATAGCTAAATTATTTCAGTTAGCTTTTATCAAGATAGCTAAACTGTCTCAGGTAGCATTTATCGAGATAGCTAAAATGTACAATTTCTGGTACTATTTAGGCACTAAATAAAATAATTAAACTTGTAATTACTGTTGGCTTTACAAAGAAGGAGGCCCAGCGCAAGAAAAATAAGGGGGGCACTTTTCAAGTTTTTTTTGTTTGCAAAATATAATAAACTCTAAAAAATGTCATCACTTTCGATCGAGTACATTTTCCTACTTTCGTCCTAAAGTTAAAGTGCGGACAAGGGCGGTCACCGTCATGATGCTATTATAAAGAAATAAAGCAATATTTTGCTAAGGAGGGCCACTTTTTGACGTTTTTAGGGGGATGGGGTGCGGCCCCTCCATTTGTACAGTACTGAAGTTGTCACTGGTTGAAATAACAAGTTTTTAACTTGAACTAAGACAAAAAACAGGAAAAAAGAATAAGAAAGTAAAAAATGACGATTTCTTATTCGTTTTTCTATTTTTTGTCTTTATCTTTATTTACAAGAAAACAAAAAATGACCATCGGCACCACCGACAAGCTACCCCATTGTAGTGATGCCGTTCCTGCAATGGGAATGGGTAGAATAGCTTGTCGATTTCCCGCGAGCCTCATTTGCGGGCGATCTCTTGTGCACATCTATCCCCATTTTTTATACCTATTGCTCTCTGAGCAGTCACAGATACACAGCAATTTCAATCTTAATTGACCGCTCTCCTTCGTCATATAACAATCCACAGCTCTCGACAATCCCCTTTGTCTTTTCAAAACACTCCTTCATCCCACAATCTCCTCCATTCTTCTATAAACCCATTTCTGTCATTTCTATTCATCCTCTCGCTTCCCCTCATAAGTAGCCTATTAATCCCAGCCTTTTTTTAAAATTACTCTACCCCCTTTTTTAAAGTCAATTCTTGTAATCTAACTAACCACCCTCAGCTCCCTCCCTTCCTCTTCCCAACCACAAACTTCTACTTCACCCCTTAACCAAATTAAATTTTATCAATTTCTTCTTTCCAAAACTGTCCACAAATCCTCCAGTAAAATTTTAAGGGAATTCGACCGCGACATACTGAGTTTATCCAATTTCTTTCTCAAAACCAGTACAACCTCATTTTTGTGCAGGAGTCACACCTCTCTCCAGACTTCACTTTTCACATCCCACACGTAAAAACTCCCAAAAAGAACCGCTATGCGACTAAATTAGGTACCATCAACCTTGTGGGAAACCTAGAGTGTGGTGTCGTTTCTACTAATCAAAAACGGTCTGACCTATTCTCCTCACTCTTTTCCTGACCATGCTCTTTTCCTGACCACTCTCTTTTCCCCTATAACCTCTAAATGTACATGGCAAGTTTTGCCAAATTTTTCCTTTGATCACGTACCTATTTTTATTACAATTCCTACCTCCCCTATGACCAATTTAATTTCTTGCCCTGCCTCATTTAATTGTAACAAAGTCCGTTAGCACGAATATCTTCTTACATTGATGCGCTGGCCCAGATGGTAGGTGCTTTCTCTCAGCCTGGGCCGTGAGTAAGTCTGTTCATTGATTTTAAAATGACAGACCGAAACTGAACCTACCAAAACGGAAGGGTATCCACCCATTCCGATGTTCAGTGTGGGTCTGCTAATCGGCAAACGTCCTTTTCAGGACGGGGAAATGCCAGGATAAAACTGCCCTTTTCAGGGAACATTGCCAACAAGTTCCGAAGACCCACTATTCTTCAGCTGAACATCGAAGGCCTCACTGCGAGCAAGATCAACGTTCTTCATTACCTCGCTATGCAGTCTGAGGCACTCGTCATCCTACTGCAGGAGACCCACTGCACTGATGCAGAGAAGTTGGTGCTACCAAACTACCAACTAGCTGGGTCTTCTTTAAGCAGGAAGCATGGCCTTGCTACGTTTGTCCATGAGCGACTGAGATACACGCTTTTGGACCAATCTCCACCGACATTGGAGATCGAGTGGCTGTGTGTGGACGTTGATGGCTATAAAATAGTCAACGTCTACAAACCACCGCCAACGCGATTGCGAACCCTGGATCTCCCAGTGTTTCCTCACCCCTGTCTGTACGCTGGCGATTTTAACTGTCGTCATGCTGACTGGGGTTATGAGGACAACAGTCCGGACGGTGAGTGCTTGGCTGGCTGGGCAAGTATTAATTGTCTTGCCCTCCTATATAATGCCAAGGACGCTGCCAGTTTTTATTCCGGCCGCTGGAACACTTGCACCAATCCAGGCCTAGCTTTCGCTAGCGTAGGTCCAAACAGTCGCTTACCGGATAGACGTGTCCTTGAGAAGTTCCCCAGGTCACAACATCGACCCTCGCTTATTACACCACCAAGGTTTGCTATGGCAGTGCCAAGCATGCCTGTTAAGCGATGGAACTTCCGCAAGGCCAATTGGAGTCACTACATTGCTTTGACGAATAAATCCGCAAAAACTTTGTTGCCGCCTGATTCACTTGATGTGGATGCGGCTTACCAGGACTTCTGTAACACTATTAAGAAAGCAGCCAAAAAGACTATCCCACGCGGGTATCGAAATAACTATATTCCGTGTTGGGATGCAGAGTGTGAATCCCTCTATAAAACCTTTCTGAAGTCTCCTCAGGGAGCCGACTCAAGTTTGGCTGCTACAGCTCTGCTTGCCAAGCTTGACAGAAAGCGGAGGGATCGATGGTCCGAAGCAGTTCGGAGCATTGACTTCTCACACTCTAGTCGAAAAGCGTGAAGTACTTTGAACAACCTTACTGGTAGGTCACGACACTCTCCTCGTCACTGTCCCGTTTCAGCCGATGCTATTGCATCTCAGCTGGTTAGAAATGGGAAATACGAGGCTGTTGATCACAAGTCATCTCGACTTGTCTTTCAAGAAGTGTCTGACCTTTGGAGGGCCACAACACCAGACGCAGTAAATATCTCTGACAATTTTTCACAGAGAGAATTTGCTGCTGCCCTTCAGCACTTAAAACCAGGTAAAGCTCCGGGACCTGATTCCATCTGCCCCGAGCTTATACTCCATGCCGGAGCTGCTTTGAAGTCCTGGTTACGTGACTTCCTTTCTTCCTGTTTGCGTTGACTCAAAATTCCCAAGATCTGGAGAAGAGCGCTTGTGGTCGCGATCCCAAAACCAGGAAAGCCCGTGGTGGACCCAAAGAGTTATTGACCGATATCTCTGCTCTGTGTCTCCTACAAGATCCTCGAGAGGCTTATCTACGCCCGCGTTAAACCATTAATCGATCCACTGCTCCCTGAAGAGCAGGCTGGATTCCGACGCGGGAAGTCAACCATAGATCAAGTTGTTCTGCTAACCCAGAACATCGAGGATTCTTTTGAGGCCAAAAAGAAGGCCGGTGCCGTATTTATCAATCTGACAGCTGCTTATGACACTGTTTGGCACCGTGGCCTCACCTGCAAGCTGCTGAGACTGCTTCCGGATAAGCACATGGTCAGAATGATTATGGAGCTTGTCCAAAATTGAAGTTTCACCCTTACAAACCGGTCACAACAAGCAAAGCAGGCTACACCGTCTTAAAACCGGCGTTCCTCAGAGATCGGTCTTGGCTCCCCTCCTATTTAACATCTATACGTACGATCTTCCTTCCATGATTTTCAGAAAGGTTGCTTATGCTGATGATCTAACATTGTTGCACTCTTCTGGAAACTGGAAGGACTTGGAGGGGACTTAAGTCAAGACATGTCTACACTTTCGGCGTATTTCCAGACTTGGAGGTTGAAGCTCAGTCACACTAAGACGGTGACGGCAGCCTTTCACTTAAATAACCGAGAGGCCAAACGCGAGCTAAACGTCTACAACAACGGTAGACTTTTACCGTTCTGTCCAACCCCTACTTATCTTGGGGTAAAACTGGACAGATCGCTCACGTTTCGTCACCATTTAGTGGCAAAAGACTATCTTCGCGCGTCACACTGTTGAGGCGACTCGTGGGCTCGGGATGGGGTGCTGGTGCTAAAACACTACGCATAGCTACCTTGTCTCTCGTCTATTCAATAGCTGAGTACTGTGCACCAGTCTGGTGTTGCAGTGCTCACACTCGCCTCATCGACAGTGTCTTGAATGACGCCTTGCGCATAGTTACTGGATGCCTGCGTCCCACTCCAACGGACCACCTACCTGTACTCTCAGGCATCCAGCCAGCTGAGCTTCGCCGACTGGGAGCGACACTCTCCTTGGCTTACCGTGGATCTCTGGACCCCGATCATATCTTGTATGGTCTCTTAAGTGGGTCCTCAGATGCTCGCCATGTGAGACTAAGATCCAGACGCCCGTTTGTGCCAGTTGCGCGGAATCTCTTGGACAACCTTGCCAGACTTGGCATCCGCGCCTCTGAATGGACAAATCACAAATGAAAAATGGAGTACTGTGAAAATGCTTCCAGGCTCCATGCTTTTATACCCGGGACCGGTGCCAGGCCTGTTGGGATGGGCTTATCCCGAGCAGCTTGGGTTAAGCTCAACCGCCTGCGGACTGGTGTTGGGCGATTCCATTCGTCCATGCACAAATGGGATATTGCTCCTTCACCGAACTGCGAGTGTGGCACCTCTGAGCAAACCGCATATCATGTACTAACAGCGTACCCTATACATCGGGCACCACATGGAGCACGAGGTCTGACGGTTTTGGATGACGAAACTCGATGCTGGCTTAATAACACCACTGCCAGCATCTGATTCAGGCAGTGCAGCAGTCTGGGGTAGTAAAAGCATAAACCTTCGGCCCCAGTCCTGTTTGTGTCTGACCTGGAGTGGATGCCCTTCAAACGACGACGACGACGATTGATACGCTTATTCTCTCTGAAGCCAACCACATTTTTATAAAATTCCTCAATGATGCTTTCATTTCTGCCATTCCTTTCGGCAGCACCAATCGCCCTGCCAATGTCGGTGGTCTCCCTGAAGTTACAGAAGCCGTTGCAAAATGCCTAATATACTTCTACTGCGATCTCAAAGGTTAAAGCAGAGTTTTACCAAAACTTAATTTAGCCTCTTTCCTAAAACCCATCCCAACAAAGTCTTCTTGTTATCCCGCTCTATTTTAAGCTCCTTCTTTTCACCCTTAACAGAACTGTCCAATTTTTCGAGTTGTCACACCCCGTAGATTGTGGAAACCATATTTCCGCACTTCTTTACTCAGCTCTAAAATCTTACCACAGTTTCAAACGTTTTCATATGAATGAAATTAAGTCCGCCCGATGCAATCTCTTTCCCCACTTTTTGCTCACCTTTCATTATTCCAAAACCCTCCTACGTTCTCTCATAATCCTTGCATTTAACTTCTTCTGTCTCTCATTGCATCACCTGCCAACCTCTAACTCACTTCGCTCAATCTTGTCTACGATTCCTTGTTTATATCTTCAACTTATCTTGGTCCAACACACCTTCCCAACAGCCTGGAAACAATTTATCGTCATCTCTATTTTTGAACCTGACAAGCCCTCTGACTCATGCTCCTCCTAGGGTCTTATCTGTTTTATTTTCTGTACTTCAAAACTCTTCAAATGAATGGTTCTTGGACAACTCACCTACTTTCTTGAGTACAATAATATTCTCACACCCGTTCAAGCTGATTTCAGACCAGGTTCTCCTCCACTCACAGTCGATGGCAGACTCCTGTCAATAATCTAAACCAGGCGATAGAGCTGTTCTGTTGATTTTTCGAAAGCGTCTGATTCGGTCTGGCCTTCTTTCTAAGCTAGTTTTTGTTGGCTATTTGCTTTGTTCTATCGATTGGATACGATCTTATCTTTCAGATTGCCGTTTAAAAAGCCGTTTCCGTAATTTTCTCAGTCGTATTTTCGTTTTTGTAGAGATGTCCTTCAAGGCTCAGTTTTCGGAGCAGTCCTTTTTTCTCTTTATATTATGATCTTCCTGCTTTTCTTACTTTAAAGCTATAAGTTTCTCTTTAGGCTAGCGAGCAACTGTGGCCGTCCAGACTTTCCTCAACAAACTGGTGGAATGTTCCTCTTAGTGGTGTTTATCTCTAAACACCCTCAAATGTAAGTCATCTTTGCTCAGCCTAGTCGCTTACCAATCTAGTCTTAAACCCACCTTATCAATTCTCAACACCCGACTTTGCTTTTATCCAAAACCAATTGTTGACTAAACCTTTTTTTTCAAACATCACGTTATATTTTTACGGAATAAGTTTCACAAGCACTTTCGTGCCTTGCGCTCTATTGCCTCAGCTTCTTCTCCCCCGGTATCCCTGTACTTTATATAAAGCCTTCACTCTCCCCATTCTTCCCTATGCCTTCCCAGGTTGGTTTCCTTTTTCGTCTCCCATTCATATCACTTCTGTGAGGAGAATGCACAGATTTTTTTTGAGTCATCACAGATTGTCTGTCATCTACTCCGATTCCTTTCTTACATCCAAAAGCACTTCTCCGACTACTTTGTGTCATCCTCACCCATCAATCTCTCTTGCATTTTATATGTTCTTTAAACTACCTTCATACTTTCCTCTAGCCTCTCTTGCTCATCATAATCCTCATACCTGTCTCAAAATGGAATCGTAAAGTTCTTTTTCCAGATCTAGCGTAGGACCAAACCATCCTCAACCTTCAATTATTCTGAAAACATTTAATCTTATGTCCCTATAAACCTCTCTGGTCTTACTCTTCCCATTACTCCATCTCAATCATCCTTCTTCTCATGCTCTCGTAACAACCCCCTTTCACCTCCGCAATGCAGCCGCTTTATCCCATCTATCTACCGGTTCTAGGAAAATTCGCCGTAGGAAAATTCGCCGTATAGGAAAATTCGCCGCAAGAGCTTTTTGCCGTAAAACAAGTATTTGTGATAAAACAGTTAGGTTTCCGAAGTGTCATTTTAGGTTTCCGAAGAAAATTCCTAGAACCAGCCTAACCTTAACTCTAACCTAACCCTAACTCTAACCTAACCCTAACTCTAACCTAACCCTAACTCTAACCTAACCCTAACTCTAACCTAACCCTAACTCTAACCTAACCCTAACTCTAACCTAACCCTAACTCTAACCTAACCCTAACTCTAACCTAACCCTAACTCTAACCTAACCCTAACTCTAACCTAACCCTAACTCTAACCTAACCCTAACTCTAACCTAACCCTAACTCTAACCTAACCCTAACTCTAACCTAACCCTAACTCTAACCTAACCCTAGCGTTTTGCACCCCCTCTACTATTCGTTGTTACTGTTTTATCACAAATACTTGTTTTACGGCAAAAAGCTCTTGCGGCGAATTTTCCTATACGGCAAATTTTCCGGACACGCTATCTACCCTCCCACACAGCAAGATTATTGCTTGGACTGATGACTCGGTTTCTAAAGGGTTAGGCAAGGGGAACAAGGATTCATTTTAACTGTACTAAATGTCTAACTGCTGCATTTCTCTCTTTTTTGGCCAAACCCGGGATTTCCAGTTATGCCATTCTTCATGTTCTCAAACTGTGCATCTCTCATTTCCTGTCCGGATATTACCCAACCGTCGTCTTATTCTCCGACTCCCAATCTAAATAACATAACAACTTTCTTCATTAAAAATTAATCTCTACTTAATTTTTTATGAATATTTGGTCGTTTCTTTTTTCCAGGCAACAACTTAGCAGATACTCTTGCTAAAGTTAATGATACTTATGGCTCCTCCACCATACCACTCTTCCTTTCACCTGCTATTTCTTACCAACGCCTATCCCTCTACAGCAGTTGCCGATACGGTATCCAATCTGTTTTTTTCAAACATCAATTCTTTATCATATCTTTGGAGGAGCTTACTCTCCTTCGCCTCACTCGGTGGGTCTTCTTACGTTTGCGTGTCGACCGACAAAGCACTCTTCTTTCCACGTACAGGTACCTCCTTAGGATGTGTCGAGCCGAGACTTTTGCGTGCAGCAACTGTGGTCCTGAATCACTTGAGCTAGATTGCCCTGTTCTTGATTATTGACACTTAACTTTGCTGCCGACTTTCCAGTAGTTAAAAAAACATTGTAGCTTACTGCAAACAATTTCTTTGATTTAAGTTAGACATTTTTATATTTACAGTGGCGATACAGGATAACAGTGACGAGGTTTTTATATTTGATATGGACGTTAATCTTACTGTTTTGTCTTTATTTCACAATTGTTAGTACTTGTAATTTATTACTAGGACGTTACATGTAAAAAACCTATATTTTCAAATATCGATATGTTTGAAATCCATAGAAGGTGAGAGAATTTATGTTTTTATAAACTTAGTTGAAAAAAGTTCATAAACAAAAAAACAAGATTTTGCCATTAAATTCGTGGAAAGGAATCGCTGAATGGAAAGACTTTAAATTTCATTTGTGCATACTTGACACAGTAACACTTTTCTCACTTTTTATCTTTGCTTCGTTTTCGAGGAATGAAAAGATTTTCGTTTTGTTCCGCGACGGTTGAATTTTTCAAATTAACCTCAATAGTTCTGAAAAGATTTGTTCTTTACAAAACAAAAATTATTGCTTGATTCAACAAAAAACTAATTTGCTAATCTAGCGTTTGTGACTCAGGGCGCTACCTCTCAATCTGTCGGGCGGTTGCCTGCTTGGTTTGATACAAATTTTAACTGAATTTTGAAAGCAGACAAAGGTAACTCTACACTACAGTGATTACAGACAGTTTAGATTACAATACTAAGATTATGACACTTTTAAAAGATGAAACCTCCTACAAAATTGTTCCTTTTCGCCCTTACCCCATAGTTGCGATTAAAAGACGAGTTAAAAAATTATTGTGGCGTTTAGTTCAAGAAAATAAAATAACCGGCCCCACTTACTGTCACTTAAAATGTGGTGATAAAGATATTACTCTTAAATTTTATGAACAACCTAAAATTCATAAATACGATATTCCGTTACGATTTATTGTGTTCATCTTTTGGTTCATCGATTTATAATTTATCTAAATTTTTGTTTAAAATCATTTGACCTGTGCTAAACGATGAATAGTCTGTTCGTAATTCAAGTGAATTTATTGAAAAAGTTAAAGGCTTCAATGTTAATAAAAATTGTGAAATAGTTTCTTTTAATGTTGTTAGTCTTTTTACATCTGTTCCACTTGATAAAGTGTTACCGTATTTACCCGCTTACAAGACGGGAATTTTTCCTCGAGATTTTGGGCTCAAATTGGGGGCCCGTCTTATAGGCGAGGTAGAAAATAGTTCACTCAGAACTGTGCAGATACTTCACACTTTCTGGAAAATGATCAATGGCAAATGGCAAATTCTGGCAAATCTACGATGATGAATTGTCCGAGGAGCAGTTTTACGAACTGTTTGGAGATAAAGACAGCGAATAAATTGAAGGCTTTTGAATTTCATAACTTATATACTGATTTGCTGTGTTTTATTAAAAGTGCAGTTTGCGTAAACTGTTTTAATACTTAGAAGAAATGTGATTTAAAAGTTAGCATAAACGTACTTTGATACTAAAATGTGTTTCTCTCGTTACCAGCTTTCCTTCCTTCGTCTTATAAGCGAGTCTAAACAGAATATCGACAATCTCCCCGGTGAAGATGGGACCCCTCTTATAAGCAAATCCTCTTACAATCGAATAAATACGGTATATGTATTATTTCGATAAAATTGTTACTTGATAAGTCTCTATCGGTTACCATTAAAATCGCAGTTGATGATACTGTATTATAGAATGTTTAAATTTATGTTTTGATTTGGCTGTTTTTACTTACAAAAATATGTTATATTGTCAGGTTTTTGAAACCCCAATGGGATTGCGCATTTACCAGCTTGTGCATTTATGGAGGACTTTGAGCATTATGCTTTAACGTCCTTCTCTTCACCACCTCTCATTTGGATTTGCTATGTTGAGGATACATTCTGTATTCTTAACCCTGATTTTTTTCTAACATTTCCTGACCATTTAAGTTCAATCTGCTCTTCTATTAGTTTTACACTTGAAAAAGAAATATTTAATAGCTTTTCTTTTCTAGATGGCACGGTCTATCAAAACCAAAACAATACTCTTCAACTTCTATTTATTAGAAACCCACTCATAGAGATAAATATTTACAATTCTCCTCTCACCACCCTAGATTTCAAAAACTCGCTTTTTTTAGTACTCTGTATAATCGAGTTAACACACAACACACACGTTTCTAACAAGACAAACAAAAATCATGTCACATGAACATTCGAGAAATTTTAATGCTCAATAGTTTTCCTCGAACATATTTGATTAAGGAAAATTTACGTTCACGTTGGTCTGATAAACATGAAACTAAATCTGTTTCCTTCATTGTTCTTCCGTATGTTTGTGGAATAAGTGAGAAAATTCAGAGGTTGTTGAATAAATTAAATATAAAAGTTGCTTTAAAGCTTTAATATACCATTACTAACTTTTTCCTTCCCCAAAAGATTCGTTAAAAAAAGAACTCTCTGGTTTGATTTATCACGCTCCTCGTGCTGATTGCAATCTCATCTAAATTGTTTAAACGAAATAAAGTTTAAAATTTAGGTGAACGGAACATAAACGCTATATTAAATATCAAAGACCGGATTAATCAGCGCTTTGTGAGCACTCATTATTATGGACCACAAGATAGATTGGGAAAACACAACTATTTTAAAAGTTGAAACTGAATATAATAAAAGATTATTTGTAGAAATTTGGTATATAAATTCAAAATCAAATGTAATTTACAGAAACCATTGCAACTCTTTCCCTCTGGTCTATAAAAAATAATTAATTTACAATGTGAAAAGTTTTAATTTTCTTAACTACAGGGTGGGGAAAAAGTTCCCGGGCAAATTGAATTGACAATATTTCAATTATGGTAAAGGAATATTAAATAAATATATTATAATATTATTACTAGGACTATCACAAAATAAAATATTTGTCTATATTTCAATATGTCCTCCTTTAGCTTTTATTACTCTTTCCAGTCTTCCTCTGAAACTCTCAACTGAAACACGGAGCTTTTTTTGTGGTATTTTGGCCCAGGCTTTCTTCAAAGATACCTTCAAACCTTCAACGGTGTCGTGTGTTTTAGCACAGGTTTCAGCCTCTAATATCGACCAAAAATTGAATTCCAGAGGATGGTCTCCACTGCAAACAATTTTTCATCTGAAAACACGATGTCTCCTTTTCGCGTGCCATCCTTCATGAAGTTCAAGAGAACTTGAGTTCTGTCCTCTCTTTTTTTTTTTGACGATCAGTGAGCTGATAGAGATTATTCAGTTTGAAGGGCGAAAGCTTCAGGTCCGTTTTTACGATGATCCTCATAGTTTTTGGACTAATATTCATCTCTTGAGCCATTTTTCTGATTGATCGTTTTGAATTCCGTCTGACCCTCTTACGAGCCGCCTTGATGATCTTGGGTGTACGAGCTGTGCTAGGGCGTCCACTTCTAGGACGGTCTTTTTCATCACCTAGCTCCTTAAATCTTGCTACAGTGTCGTACACAGTTGATTTTGGTACTTTAAGCTGCTTGATGATCATCGAATTGGACACTCCCGCGCGATGAAGCTCAATAATAGCATGACGTTTTCACAAATTTTATAGCAATTAAAATTAAAAAACCAAACTGTAAATGAAGAATGATAATAAAGCTTTCAATTGCTCATCAATTTATGCTTTAGAGCAGGGGTCACCAACGCAATGCCCGCAGGCGACAAGGCGCCCGCGAAGCATGCGCCAAAAATAGCACAGTTACATAAGCAAATTCTTTCTTTTCTCTGGCGCGAAGATAATTTCTCTCTCCTTTCTATGATGCCATAGTTCAGGGCCACGCGCGAAGATAATTTCAGTCTCCTTTATATGACGCTATAGTTTACGGCCACGTGTAGGCTCTCCTCGTTGCTCGGAACATGCGTTGGCTATATTTAGTAGTGACCGCAGACTGCGCAGGCAGCTGGGTATATTGTGAGAGTTAGTTAAACCGGCGTTATCGTGTTTAAATGGTATTATCGATTTGTGTTCTTTTAGATGAGACAACGAGTGTAGGAATAGCCTATCTTTAAATTGCAGTTTAAGTGATAATTTGTAAAATAAATTGTGTATGTAAAACTAATTATTTTTTGTTGGGTTATCACTACGGCACCTATACAAGCTTATTCAAATAGACTCTACAAGCACGGCTCATATTTCAATTCAATATGAATGTTATACAGATATTTTTAATTATTGCTCACATTGTGCTATTTTTATTATTATATAAAATAAAAATTATCAAGTAGAAATAATTTAAAAATTTAATTAGAAATATTTGATACCAAACTCACGTCTTTCTAAGTTAAAGGTTAGTCCTGCGGTGCCGCCTCGCTTTTTCCTGACCCATTGACCACGCAAAGTGACGAAGAGTTAGTTTGCTTGTGCTTTTGCCCTAAAAATCATGGCAGAAAAGCGAAAAAGGACGTACGTTTTTAACGATGGTTGGGAAGAAGAGTTCTTTTTTACGTTCTTTAAAGATAAATGTGTGTGCCTTATTTGCGGGACGATTGTTGCAGTACCAAAGCGGCACAATGTGGAAAGGCACTTCAAAACCTGTCACAGAAACTTTGATGTCAACTATCCACCTGGCAGCGCATTACGGACAGAAAAAGCTCATGGATTAAAGGCATCTTTAGACAAACAGCGGACCTTTTTCACAAAGCCGATGAAAAAATCACAGAATGCCACTGAAGCCTCGTTTAGAGCTGCGCATTTTTTGATAAAGAACAAGAAAACCTTTTCGGATGGGGAGGTTTTTAAAGAAACTATGATGCTCGTTGCTAATACATTATTCAAAGATAAAAAACATGGTCCTGAAGTCATCTCTGCGCTCTCCGATGTTCAGCTTGAAGCAAGTACGATGGCAAGACGAGTGTCATCTTTGTCTGAGAACTTGACAGAGCATGTGGACCCGAGATCTTGCTCTGTGCAGGTGGTTCAGTATCCAATGTGACGAGTCAGTAGACAGCGCAAGCACGGCTCAGCTGATGATATTCATCCGAATGGTGTTTGATGATTTTTCTACAAAAGAAGAACTGCTGACACTCCTGCCACTGAAGGCAACAACGTGGGGAGTTGACATATACACAGCTGTCAAAAACTTCTTCGTCGAGAAAAAGGTGCCATTAAATAAGTTGGCATCAATAACAACAGACGGGGCACCAGCCATGACGGGTCGGCATGCGGGATTCATTGCACAATGCAGGAATGATCCAGACTTCCCAATGTTTCTGCACTACCACTGCATCATTCATCAACAGGCGATTTGTGCGAAAGTCACCGGCTTTGATCACGTGATGACTCCTGTCGCAAGGATCATAAACAGCATCCGCTCCGAAGCAAAACAATACAGAATGTTTAAGATGCTGCTGGATGAGCTGTCCGCTGAATACGGTGACTTACTATTACACACAGAAATAAGATGGCTCAGCAGGGGACGGATTCTAAAGCGTTTTTTGTCACTTCTGAGTGAAGTCAAAGAGTTCTTGCTTTCCAAGGGAGAAGACGCATCGCTGCTTGAGGAACCAGAGTGGTTACTTGACCTCGCATTTTTAACTGATTTGACTGAGAAGCTGAACCATCAGAATCGGGAACTGCAAGGTAAAGACAAAACTGTTGCTCACATGATCAGTGCAGTACTACTTTTCCCACCCTGTACTAGTTAATTTGGTTTGAAACTTCGTATTGCAATTGTACGATTGGCTGCTGTGTCTTTTAAATTAAAGTGTTCTCGGGCTTGTTTATCGCTGTTCGTGGATGCGCGTACGCTCGGGTTCAGTTGGTTTCTTTATTGATTGCTATGCTTTGCTGATTTATTACTCAATTATGTTGCCATAGCGATCAGAGAAGTGAACCACCTGCTGTTCGACGTTGGGAGCATTTCCGCGGTTAGTGATGACAAGCTTTTAGCAGTTGTAACTGTGAACATTTTGTCTCCGAAGATGTCCGTTGATTTCTGAGTGACGAAACGTCAGTTTAAATAAAAATACCTTGCCAATTTTCGGTGTAGTATTATCACCGGAAGAATATTTAAAGTTTTTAGCTATATTAATGCCTGGTGAGCAAAACCATTAGATTTTTAATAATGAAATGTTATTAAACTTGTTGCCTACTGTATGCAATAGTGGTACTTTATTATTAGTTTTTTAATCGACCATAATATTGTTGATTTCTAATTCAGCAAAAAACTTTTTTTTTGAGAATTACAACAGTCCACTTTAAGTTTTTTAAAAAAAGTCGACATGTCCAGCCGTATATTTAGTAGGTGTTATTTAGGTGGTCCACAGGACAACACAGTCAACGAAAGATTTTTTATTACACCTCTCTAACAATTAGACTTTGGACCTCAAATTAGATGTATCGTACATCCCAGTGACAAGCCAAATTTTTAAACATTATCAAAATTTTTTACATATAGACTGACAAAACTTCGATTTTGTTACTTTGACGGAGTGTAGAGTGAAAGAGACATAACTGATGCTGCTTACAAGCTGACCATATTGAATAATGGCCAAAATGGGACGTTATTAAAATTTTAAAAAAGCCAAATAATTTGTAATATTTTAATGGCATGTGTACTTTAAAGTCAATAACAAAAATTGGTTTCCTCTTTAAATAAAAAACCGTGAAGTGCATTTGCACTCTAAGCTATATTTAAATAATTTATTTCCAGACATTTTTCATTAGTTAACAAAAAAACAAAAATATGCTTAAAATATCTCTTTACCTGCTTGCTGGATCGATTGAAGCTCTAGAGCTAAACAAACTCCACACGGTTTTGCCAATAAAAAGGTGAATAATAGTCAGAAGCATTAGGGATGCGACAAAAACTTTTCTAACTCTTGTATCCTTAAACGAACAGCTCATCTTGCTTAGAAGCACGTTGACAATTGATGCTCCCATTACTCGAAGAATATTCAATATACGGACTATCTCCTGTTTTCAAACAAAAATAACTTAAAATTTCAAATAAAAACAAAAATAACTTAAAGTAAAAATGTACAATTTTTTGAAGTGGATGTTTTCTTAGCTTCAAATCCATATTTAATCAATCAGCATTTATTTGTTTAACCCTGAAATAAATAGAGGCGGACGGTGAGCTTTTCCTAAGGTGTAGGTTACGCTTAAACTAAAACATATGAGTATAATATCGTAGTAAACCCAAACCAAAAAACGAAAATGAATATTTTCGGTTTTGGTTTGAATTTACTACGGTATTATATATTTTGGTTTGAGCACACACTTAAAAAAAGCTTACTTCCGCCACTGCAAATAATTGAAGTGAGATAAGCTAATCATCGCTACTTACCCCAGAGCTATCAACAAGTTGCTAAAACGCACGCATACTTACATTTGGAATAAAAATAAAAGATTGAATTAACACATGTTTAACGTTCATGCAACAATAAAAAATTTAAATTTCTGATGCTGCAAGATTTTATAACTTTTGGCCTACTTTCATAAAATTAACTTTCAACAAGTGAAATATTAACAGTTCTACTTAACAAGTGCTTATAAGCTGGTTCGAAAATTTTGCACAAACTTTTAATTACAGTATAAGTTTAGGACATGTTTTATCTCAAAAGTTTACGCTCTGCAAATAATCTTCACCCTATTACGACTGGGGCGGGAGAGGAAAGTGCCCGCGCTGTTAAAATGCTGTATGCTGCTCAAAAACTACTCGCTCGAATGTCTTCAAATTTTATTTTTTCCCGATTTTTATTCATCTAAAAGTTGGTGCAATTTTTGAAAAAATTGCCCAAGAAATTCTGGAGTTATTAATAGTTTTTTAACACCTAGTCACTAGTTTTTTGACTATTTCATAAAGCGCGAGAAAACAGCAGCCAAAAGGGATGGAAAGACCAAGTGTAAACTGTTTATCAAAGCAACTGCGATTAAAAGGTTCATTAACTATGTTTATTCAAACACTTTGCGAGGCAATAAAACGCTTTCAATCTCATTTTCCAAGAGAAGTTGTTTATGTTAAAAAACCGTAAATGCAAATTTAAATTTTTTTTCGGGTAAAATTTTCTGATAAATTCGGAAAAATCCCCGAGTCTTGATTTGGTTTTATTATAAAAGTTTATCTTACGATTGATTATACATTTCAATATCTTTGATATAATGACTTTGGAAGAGATAATTACTACCATCGGAACAATTTAAGCTAATCGCAAAGAAATACCAAATGAAATAAAGCAAGTGTTTAGTAGAAATATTGGTTCTTACGAAAATTTTTGGAACGAACCTGAAAAAAATATCAACCTCAATTCTTTTATTGTAAACTCTAAAACCACAGGAGAGTAAAATATTTCAATCTTATCAACAATCCACCCAATGTTTGGAATTTCAAAAGATCAAAAGAAGAAACCGGCTTTTTGCAAGTTATATGATTATACGAAAGGAGGTACAGACATTGTAGACCAAAAAATTACTTTCTAACCGTGTAAAACAAAGTCTCGAAAATGGAACACAATTAAAATTTCGTATTTGCTTGACACTTGTCGCATAAATGCAGCAAGTGTAATAGCAATAAATGAACACACGGAGCTGCGCAAACAGAATTCGTTTAAAGTGGCTTTAGCCTTGTTTTGGAACTAATAAAACCTTTCATCCAAAAAGACCTAGGCAAAGTCTTAGCAATGAAATTCTACAAAAAACAAAGTTGGTACATGGCGAAAACGTTGTAGAATTAAGTATTGATATTGCTTTGTTATCGATATTTCTTCTTCAATCAGAAAAAAACGTCGGTGTGAAATATGTATATCAGAAATATCAGGTTTAGGAATGAAAATAAAAGATCAATTGCCCAAACTTATAGGCCAAAGTCAAAACTGTGGAAAAGTAGTGTGCCAACAACATTGCTTTTAATTCAGTAATAATGTCAAATTTCCAAACTAAGCATCTTTTTTCGAAAAACTACTTTTATCCAATAAACGCAAAAAATAAACTTTTTTGATTGTGTATTTTTATAATTAATGTTCTGGAATTGTTTTTTATTATTCGTTTGTATGCTTTTCAATTTGCTGAATGTTGTTCAAAATATAAAAGGCAAATTTGAGTGTTCAATTTATTAATACAACGCATAAGCGTTCGTTAAATTAAAGTGTTTAGTTAATATTTTCAATATTGAAAAATGTAAAAATCTTTAATCAACTAAAGAACATTAGTCCTTCGTTATTGAAATTTTATTGCTTTTTGAACAATAAAGTTTAAGAATTACAGTAAACCTCGATTAATTCGGATTCGGTTAATCCGGATATTTGCCTAATCTAGATAAAACTGAAGGTACGAACAATTTCTAATGTTTTTCTTAATAGAAAGCTTTGGATAATCCGGATATTTAATCCTGATCTTTGCCTATTTTCGATAAAAATCGTTTTTTTTATATTTATAATCCAGATTTTCCCGCTTTACAACTGTAGCAGGATGTCTTTTGCAACGTCATAAACATTATTTCACGTTATGGTTTATAAGCGTTGGCTATGTTGCTTGTTACTTGAAAATTATATCAATTTAACTTAATGTGCTTGTTGGTTTGCAATAATTGTGTCGTATATAACTGTGCTATAATTGTGTTGTATGCACTAACTTCGTTAGTTCTCTACAAGTGTGTTATCTACGCAGTGATGGCCTTACAAAAAGGGGGCCCGGTGCAAGAAAAGTAAGGGGGGCCCACTATTTTTTGTCCCAAAAGAACGTAGCTAAACCAGGTTTTGGCGTGTGAAAGATTGGTCATAAAAAAAGGTCCTCATTTTCCAATTTTTTCCCAAAAATTGTGCAGTTCTACAAAAAAAAAAAGGTCTTCACTTCAAATTCATCTCGAATGTATCAATTCTTTCCCAAAAATCGTGCAGTTCTCCAAAAAAAAAGAAAAAGAAGAAGGTCTTTAGTTCAAATTCAGTACTAAATCCAGTAGTATGTGACGGCTCTTCGAGTTCAATTCAGATTGTAGTAGTATAGAGGGCGCCCTTTATCACTAAATATGGAAAAAAATTTTTCTCCTTTTTTGAGCTGAAATCTATGTCCTAATGTTTCCTTGCAAAAATAGAGCAATTTCTTGCGCAGGGGGGCCACTTTTTGCTCTATTTTAGGGGGGGCCAGTGCGACCGCACCACTCGCACCCTATTAAAGCCATTACTGTATGTACGTAAGGTTTTATATTCAAATAATACCATTTAGTCTTCTATATATTCAAATAAGGTGATTTTTATCTACATCTTACTACTCTGGATGACGTCTGGCTTGAAACAATAGTCTTCGGATAATCCGAATCTTTGCATAATACGGATCAACCTGTGCGTCAGATCGAATCCGGATTAACCGAGGTTTACTGTATATTGAAGTAAAACCTTTTTTTTGAATAACGACGTAAAATATAAAAAGACTAAACTGAACTAAGCAATTCAAAAAAGCTGATAGCGATGCTACAATATTGCCTACCGTTTATATTAATCCTGATATTAATTGTAAAAAGTAGATAAATTTATTCATATCATTATTAAAATCAAGAATAAATAGAAATCTTTAAAGTAGACTTTCTAGAAACATATGAAATAAACTAACGAATCTTCGTACAACTTGATAGTACAAGAAAAATAAATTTATGAGTTTCTGATATTGCAATTCCACAAACGTTCAGACACGTGTTATACGAGTATACGCGCAATTCAGCTTCGTACTTGGATATGCTGCTAGCTTGTTTCATGCTAATAAATTTTTCAAAAGTTTAGCTGTAGGCTTACGTATGAAAATTGTTGTTGAGTCAAACAGTTAGAAAAGCATTGAACAAAAGAAAACGTATGAACATACTGTACATCCTAAAAATTAGCCGCTAAAAATAAGGATGTAGCTTCATATTTTATCTTTACTGAATCATGATATGTATCTAGTTATCGCTGCTATTGGACGTGTTCTTGGGTATTTGTTTGACTAGCAATTTGTTTTTCATTCTTTCTAGTTGCATTAAAGAAAACCGAAAAAAAAGCTTATAGATAAGCATTGTACGACCCCATGACAACGTTTAAGACGTTTTTAAATTATTCATCTGGTAACTGAAACTTTTTTTACCGAATAAATAGTTTTGTTCCAAAATCGTTTCTTGATTCATGAAAGATCTGTAATTTTAAATAATTTTTGTTTCCTAAATTTAGTGGTGGATCGTAAACAATGAACCGAGTGGAACCAAACAGCATAGTCGTAGAAACCGGGGGGCAGGGGAAAAATTGCCCTCCAAGACGCAAAACATTTGGGCAAAATCAGAATTTTTCGGGCACGGATAACGAACAATTTAGAACGATCCAGATCAGTGAACAAAAAATAAGATCTAATGTTAATATTATTTTTTTTTTACTAATTTTTTTAGAAGTAAATGGTGCTGAAAAAATTAGTTGTGCCCAAAGGTCACACAGATTTAATGTGAAAACTTTTTTTTGTCTTCATAAGAAGAAAACCAATCGTTTCTGCTTCATTGACATCTAAAAAAACTAGCGAGGACCAAATAAAATTAAAAAAAAGTTTTTACTTTAAATCTGTGTGACATTTGGGCATCTCCGTGAAATGCTACAAAATTATCTTTCGAAAAGTCGCAGAAAAAATTTTGGCGAAAGTGTACTGCCCGAACAAAAACTTTTGGGTTGGAACGGTTATAATTAACACCACCCAGTAAGCGCGAAATGTCGAGGATGTGTGTGCAAACTGAAAAGCACTATAAACTCCGGCGTTCGCTTGCATTCTATGTACAGTATATTTTTGACTATGATAAACATAGAATTTTATGTAATTTTGTGTCTTTGTCGTCTTTTAGATTTCTTGCTGTTTTTATCTGCAACATTAAAAAATTATTTTTGCCAAGAAAAAGAGGTTGTTTTTTTTAATGCAGCAGTGACGGTTTGCAACCCTAAAATATGATTGGCGGCAGCTGATTGTACAGTACGTTCCAAAAAAAGATCTTAAAAGTCCGTGACTTTAGAACTTAAAACGTAATAAAAAAGAAAAAATTGCATTTAAGTCCATGCATTTTAGTGCTACCTAAAATTTCTTTGAGAAGAATATTACCATGAAACTTATTATTTTCGGAGATATCAACAAAAGTAGTAGCTCAGAGAAACCAATCGGCAGCTTAGAGCTTTAAAATTAAACATAAAAAAGCGTAATTTTATCTATAGAGAAAACCTATTTGACAAGATTTTGCCAATCCAAAATGCTTCAAAACAAGTACTTTTAATTAAAAAACATAAACTTTTATAAACCAAAATAGACACTAAGCCAGTGGTTCCCAACCTTTTTGGTGTCATGAACCCTTTCGATAATATGGCAAAAACTTGTGGATTCCTTAAATAAAAACTGAAATAAAATTCACTTTTTTCTTGCAAGATCATGGTGATCTCTAAAAAAAAAAGGTCTTCAATTCGATTTCGCCTCTGGTTTTTGCTATTTTTTCTCCCAAATACATGGTTATCTCAAAAAAAAAGGTCTTCACCTTGAATGTATTTTCCGAGGCAACTGCCTCATTTGCCTCACCCAAAATCAAACACTGCTTTCACTACAACATATTGCTTTCATTTTTTGCATGAAAAGCTCATGGATCCCCAAAAATCACTCTGTGGACCCCTGAGGGTCCATGCACCCCCGGTTGGGAACCACTGCACTAAGCAATTTTCATCCAAAAAATTATGTTCTAAATTTTCATACTTTGCATAATTTAACAAAAATGAAGCAACCTTGCTTCTACATATTAAACAACAAGTCACACTTTTCATCGCTAATTATCAAGTCACAACGTCAACTCGTTTTGTTGCTTCTTCCTTTTTCTAACTCCGTCTTTAACAACACACAAACTTCTCAACATTTTGTTATTTTATTCATGTGGCGGAGCAGAAATAAAAGAAAACTGAACTGAACTGATCTCTGTGAATAGGAAGCTACTTTTAATTATCACTAGCCTACCAGTGCAGCAAAGTTGCCCAAACAAAAAAACGTAAAGCAATGGTTTTGTAGCTAAAAATAGTCCGCTCAAATGCTAAAAATGAACAAAGCAAGCTGATATAAAGCTGGAATTATAAAAAAATAATTTATTTGTGCTACGCTCATTGCTGGCCTTTACTTCATATTCTGATGAGATGTTTTTAAAGGTATGTCTTTTTAAATAACTAAACGTCTTAATTAAAAGTCGAACTCGCACAAAAATGTTGGACCTGCTGTCCAGCAGCCCCTGGGTGACGAGCCACCCCAGAAATACAAGACTTGCAAGAGACGGTGTTTTTGACCACAGTTTCAAAGAATCAAAAAAATAATGATAAAAATAACCTGTCAGTATTCCCACGGTAAATGAAGTAATTTCAAATCGGTAAAAAACTTTCGTTCGGACGGGTTTTAAACAAAGTTGATGCAATAAAACTTGGATTGGTAAATTTGAAGATAATTCTAGATTTTTGAATAAAAAAATGCATGTGATACTAAATAATCAATAAATTTTTTAAACTTCCAAGTAAGGTGTTTCTCTACACAAACAGTGTATCAAACAAAGGTATAAGGAAAACTGAGAATGTCAAGAAAAAATTGAAATTAGGTGTAACAAAAACAAGGTAGTTTAGAAAAAATGGAAGATAAGTATAATAAAAATCAAGGTTGTCAAGAAAAAATTAAGCAAAGGTAAAATAAAATCAAGGTTGCTTAGAAAAATTTTTTTTAAATTGAATAAAGCTTGTAACAAAAATCAAGGTTGTTAGAGAAAAAGTTGAGGTTAGGTATAACAAAAATCAAGGATGACTAAGAAAAAAAGTTTTAAAATTGAATAAAGCTGCCTAAAAGTCAAGCTTCTTAGGAAAAAATTTTTGAGAAAGTGAACATAAGTATAACAGAAATCAAGGTTGACTAAGAGAAAATTGAGCAAAGGTATAACAAAAATTAAGTTTGTCTAGAAAACCTTAAAGTTAGGTATGACAAAAATCAAGGTTACCAAGAAAAATTAAACAAAGATATGACAAAAACTATGATTGTTAAGAAAAATTAAACATAGGTATGACAAAAATCAAGGTTGACAAGAAAAATTAAGGTTAGGTATAACAAAAATCGAGGTTGTCAAGAAAAAAATTGAAGATAGATATCTAAAAAGCACGGTTGACTAAGAAAATCTTTGAAGAATTAAACAAATGTGTAACAAAAATCAAGGATGTCTAAAGAAAAACTTTTAAAATTTCAACAAAGATATAATAAAAATCATGGTTGACAAAGAAAAATTTTGAAAAATTCAACAAGGGTGTAACAAAAATCAAGCTTGTATAGGAGAAAATTGAAGATAGGAATGAAAAAATCAAGATAAACTTTTAAAAATTCAACAAAAGTATAATAACAATCATGGTTGACAAAGAAAAGTTTGGAAAAATTCAACAAGGGTATAGCAAAAATCAAACATGTTTAGAAAAAAATTAAATATAGGTATCTAAAAATCAAGATTCTTAGAAAAATTTTTGAAAAAGTGAATATAAGTATAACAAAAATCAAAGTTGTCTGAAGAAAAACTTTTAAAATTTCAACAAAGGTATAATAAAAATTATGGTTGACAAAGAAAAGCTTGGAAAAATTCAACAAGGGTCTAGCAAAAATCAAACTTGTTTAGAAAAAAATTAAAATAGGTATCTAAAAATCACGGTTGACTAAGAAAATGTTTGAAGAATTAGACAAATGTGTAACAAAAATCAAGGTTGTCTAAAGAAAAACTTTTAAAATTTCAACAAAGGTATAATAAAAATCGAATTTGTCTAGAAAAAATTGAAGATAGGTGTAACAAAAACCAAGGTTGTGTAAGAAAAATTTTTGAATAATTGAACATAAGTACAACAAAAATCAATCTCGCCTATAAAAATTTGAAGATAGTTATAAAAAAATTAAGATTGATTAGAAAAAATTAAACAAAGTTATAATAAAAATTAAGGCTTTTTAGAAAAAAAGTTTTAAAATTGAATAAAAGTATGTAAAAACCAAACTTTTTTAGGGAAAAATTGAGAAATTGAACATAAATATAGCAAAAATCAAGACAAAGTTTTGCAATGCACAAAGAAACCTATACAAACAATCCCGGTAAAAACCTAGGGAAATCCCCACGGAAAAACTAGGTATTGCGCAACAAAACCTATCGGGCGTGTCCAATCTTGCCCTTCTCAGGAACTATTTTGACAGGTTTTTTCTATGAAATGCTTAAAAACAGGAAACGGGTTAAAAGAATTTTCTATTGTGCAGCTAAAATCAAGAAAAGACTTTGACAGGTTTTTCTACAGAGTGCTTGAAAACAGGAAACTGGTTAAAAGAATTTTCCATTGTTCACCTTAAAATCAGGAAAAGGTTAGGTAGGTTCGTTTTAAGAGTATTTAAAATAAGAAGCGGTTTGATTTTATTGCTTTAAAATCTTGCAGAATGTTTTAAAATAATCTTATGCCATATTTTGAAATCTTGGGTAGGAATCAAACTTAGAACCACTGTTTTTCTTAGGGTTAGGTTTACACTGTCTTGGATAAGAAACGAACTCAGGACTACTGCTGTTCTTAGGGTTTAGCTTTAGCTGTCTTGGGTAGGAATCAAACTCAGGACTTCTGCCTTTCTTAGGGTTGGGTTTTTTATATTATCTTGGGTAGGAATCAAACTCAAGACCACTGTCTTTCTTAGGATAAGGATTTCTACTGTCTTGGGTAGGGGTCAAACTCAGAACCACTGACATTTTTAGGATTAGGAATTACAGCTTCGCTGTCTTGGATGGGAGTCAAACTCAGGATTACTGACTTTCTTAGGTTTAGGAATAAGATTAGGATTAGAAATGAGATTAGGAATAGGATTAGGAATAGCATTAAAAATAGGATTACGAATAGCATTAAAAATAGGATAAGAAATAGGAATAGGATTAGGAATAAGATTAGGATTAGGGTAAGGAATAGGATTAGGAATAGGAGTAGGTTAGGAGTAGGACAAGAAATAGGATTAAGAATAGGATTCGGAGTAGGATAAGGAGTAGGATAGGAATAGGATTAGGATAAGAAATAGGAGTAGAATTTGAAAGAGGATTTGGAATAGGATTTGAAATAGGGTTCCGATCAACTTTTCGCCACTGCTCTCTAGCGCCACCACTGATGACGTAAGTGCGCCTGCGCCTGTGATGACGTCACAATTCACTCCAAAATTCCTTTCATATACTACTACCGTAGAATCTGAGAGTTAAATCTTGGCCATTTTCTTGCTGTATGTTTTTTCCAATCATTCCAATTTTCCAACAATTCCAAATCGCTCACATGATTGCTAAAGCGAAGAAACCTCATAGCATTGGTGAAACATTGCTTTTTACATGCACGGTTTAATCAATGTTTCACCAATGCTATAAGGTTTCTTCGCTTTAGCAATCATGTGAGCGATTTGGAATGACACTTCTACTATTTCTGCAGATGAAGTTTGACAAAAGCACTCACTTGCAATTTCCAATTTGTTTAGAAAATTGAAGTCGATTGAAAAAAAGCTAAAAATCAATAATTATGGCCAGGGTATTTTTTCCAAGATGACGCTGCAAACAACTTGGTCACATCGCATGATTGCTGAAATTTTTATAGTAATTCACACATTGCGGCATCTTTTGACTATTTACGATGGAACCTATAAAACCATACTTTAAAAATTAATTTATAAAAAATTTTCCTCTTTTTCCCATTTATTTTATGTTAGTGCAGTTATCTTCAGTTTGGAGCCAAGGCTCTTGCGCCTCCCTTGTGAATCTTTCATGCCCTACAGAGGGGCGCCCCCTTCAGTTTAAGAACCCCTGGATTAGACCAATGCTTCTCAAACAGTGAGCCGCAAAGCTTTTTCAGGTAGGCTTTGTAATTTTTACTTCGACATTTCAATTTGGTAGGTGAATATTGCAGGTATTTTATTTTGATTAATTTTATCATCAGTTGAAACTAAATCTAGCAATGACGCAAGCTGCAACCACTACCAACGCATGTAAAATTAAATAGAAATTTTTTTGTTTTTACTTGACTTTGGACGAAAAATGCTCGTACAATTAAAGTAATTTATTTGAACATATTCTTTTTTCAAATGAAGTGAAGACGAATCACCGGACTGCAATTAGTGATGATTAATGAAATCAACGACCCCAAAAATTTTTCAACTTTTCGGGTCGTTGATTTCAACAAAGTTGAGAAGGACTGGATTCGACTTTTTCGTAACCTGCAGAAGTTGAACTTGAAGTTAGTAATAGTCGTATTACTTTACCAGTACAATTTGTGATGACTTCAAAAGGCAACGTGAAACGCAAAAGAATAGTTTTAATGGTTGAAGACGAGCTGAAGGACTGTGATGCAGTGGCAGACAATGAGCTTTTTTAAGGTGTGCGCTTAAACTAACCATGTACCAAAATAATTTTTTTTGGTTTTGATTTGAATTTACTAGGATATTATATATTTTAGTTTAAAGGTACACCCACGGCCTACTTAAGAATACGGCTGGATATGTTATATAGGGCGTAAAAGTGCTCGATTCCATAACTGAATTGGTTCAAACAGGATTTTTAGCGCTATTACGATAATATAAATTCACAATAAGTCAGAGAAGAATTGTATTTTTTAGGTTTGAAAATGTTAAAAAATATTATTGAATTTAGGTTTACAAGAGAGTTATGACTGGGTGATTTATTAGTTCTAAATTGCTACTGTAGCTTTGACTGTACTGTCATACCTCTTACAATTGATGAATAAAGAGATTGATTTGATGTTGATTTCAATCGCTGGAGATTAATTTGACAAAAATACGAATTAAAATATGTATATAAGGAATGTGATACTGTACTTCTTTGTTTTTTTTCAGTAGCAGTTACGTTTATTTTATTTTAATCAAGTCAATTTTTTAGACTAATGGTTTTCAAACTGGGGGCTGAGGACCCTTGAGAGGGGTGTGTATGGGGAAGTTTTTTGCAAGTAAAGTGAAAAGTAAGTTTATTCTTAATTTTTACTATTATACCATAAAATTTTAAGAGCATCATTTTTAATTTTAAGCCCCTCTCCCTAGTTCTAGACGGAGGTGGCTCGTATACCACAGCGTCCTGTCCGTTTGAAATATTCTGTTAAAGTTGTATGACAATAATTTACACCAGCAAAATTGTTAAGGTCGCGAAGAAAAAGAAAATGCTTCCTTACCTGAGGCCCGTATCGCTCAATTTGATCCGCGATCACTTTGATCGCGCAAATGAGCCGCTCAATTGAGCGAGGTTTGATCGCCGCTCAAAATCGGTATTCACCAACCCCGATCAAAGCTCGCTCAATTGAGCTGAGTTTGATCCGAGCTCAAACTGCTAAAACTGCTGAAGATGCTGTTTTTGAACGCTGTGTTTACCAAGCGTATATTTTCCCTTGATAAGATTAATTTTTTTCAAGGTAATATTTCGTCAATTGCTTGTTTCTCTCGTTCATTTCTAAAAATGTGCTTTATTTTACAATTATCAGACCGTGACACACGTGGCTATAAAACCGGCGATGCATAATATGTCTTTCTCCTTTCATTAGCACTCGTGACAGAAGGAATTAGTAAATTTGCGTTGCAATCTTCTCTAACTAGTGATTGATAAGATTCTTCTTTGCTTTCTTTCCAGGTTTGCTATAGTATGAATAGATCAAAGAATTTTTCGGAAGTTGAAAAACAGTTGTTATTAAATTTGGTAGATAAATATAAAGATACAATTGAAAATAAGCGATCAGTGGTTTCCTATAAACAATTTACCAAATTATGTTACATGTTTGTGTATCTTGCAAATGATATACTGTATACTTAGAAATTTTTTATAAACTTGATAATTAACAGTTAATCGTTACACCAGTGCATGATAAACATTGGATTTTATTGAGTTAAAAGAACAGATGCAAAAAAGGTTCAGCATTAGTAACATAACTACAATTAAAAGCAAGTTAAAAAAAATTATCAATTATTTGCTGTCTTGCAACATTACCAGCTACTGAACTATTTCTGCTAACGGCAATTTCTTCATTTATCTCTGTTACAGATAACTCAAATTCAATAAAGTCACCTTTGTTTTGGGCAAAGTTGTGGAGACATGCTGTAGCAACTACAATTACTAATGTGTTCTTTAGTGATGTTCTTAAAGGAATGGATATGCATCGAAATCTGCTTTTCCACAATCCAAACATTTTCTACCGTTCGACGAGTTGCAATATGCGCTCTATTATAGCGCCTCTCCTTGCTTGTCGTAGGATTTATAACAGGGGTCATTAGATAGTGGCGACAAGTCTCCCAGTAAGATACCGTCAATTAAACCATTTCTGAACTGGGACACAAAGCACTATTGTCAAAAATACGACTGCCATGTGTAGAACCAGGCCATCGGCAAACAATATTTGTAAACATTAATTTTGTATCACATACTGCTTGAACATTCAAGGAAAAGTAGCCTTTCCGATTTCTAGTATATAATTCTGCATCTTCACCACCGGGTGAAATTATTGGTATATGTGAGCAGTCAATACAACCTACAACACCAGGCATTCCATTTGAAAATGGAAAGTTTGTTTGATCAGTTGTGCCTCTTTCCCCAAAGGAAATTTAGTAAAATGTTTTTTATTTTTGGCGATTTCACGGGATACTCTATGAATTATACGACACAGTCGACACACTGTTGGTTGTGATACACCAATTAAGTCCCGATCAGTAATTTGAAAATTGCCTGTTGCATAAAAACGCATTGCAATAGCTACTTGTAAGAGGGGAGGCACAAATTTATTCTTTTTTGTGCTAAGTTGTAGTTCATCCGCAATTTAATTGATTAATGAAAAAGCTGTTTCTTTATATAATCTATACCGATTTTTAAATTCTTCATCGGTAAATTCTTCGAATGGATTAATTCTATCACGTAAGGTTCTGGTTACCCTTGGTTCTTCTAAGCGGTCAAGCAACTCAACTACTGTATATCCATATTACAAGTTTTATGTACCAAGGTTTAAATATAAATTTTTCGGCTGATAATAGTAAGCATAGTTTAAAAAAATTATAATTATCATTATTTTCATTGCAAATTAGACTACGTTTTATCAAATAAGTTTAAATTAAATTAAAAAAATCTTTTCATACATAATAACAGCCTACTTTTTTCAGTCACCTCAGCACAAAGGCGTACGCAAGGGGGGGTTTCAGGGGTCAAAACCCCCCCCTTGAAGAATGGTGTTCAGTCATATATACAGTACATGGTAATAAATAGGCTTTAATAATAGGATTTTGGTTTCTATTGTTTATCGCACTTTTTAAACTTATTTACTGCTTGCGCATTAATTTTTGCTATCGTTTAAATTGCTTCAAAGTTAGCTAATGTACTGTACATTGCCACTGTGAAGAAGACTTTCAAACTTGTAAAATATTGAAAGTTAAGCATGGGAATGAAAATAAACTGCATGGGAACAATAGCTTTATACTATTTTTCTTGTTACCAGGTATATTCTTCATTATACTCTGTTGTTCTTCTGGTAAAAACAGAAAACTTTTTTTGTTAAAAACCTTTTCAGTTTATTAAAAACTAAAAATTAAAAACAAACAGTCAACGTTTCGGGTGCGGTTACAAGCACGCTTCATCAGGACCAAAGCTAAAATGAATGTAAAGTTAAGAAATCAACTAAAATTGTTTTTTTTTTTTTTCAAAAAACAGTTGTCAAAACATAGCGGAAATTACTCAAGCGTAGCATTAAATGATTATTTCAAAAAAAAACAACAAGTTTCGTGTAAAAAACAATGAAATACGCAACACGGAATCGAACAAGCGTGAGAGAACAATTTAAAACAGCAATTAAATTTTGAAAGTACAGTAAATAAAATACAAAAACAGGTTTCATTTTAATTCATTATATATTTTATTGTAATACACACCTTCTTTGTCATTTATCGAGGAATTAGTTTTTTGTATGAAATATGATTCTAAAAAACGGCGTTTATAAAAGTCAGGTTCAAAAGTGAGAATTGATGAGCCAAGCCAGTTGATTTTATGGTCGAATTTAACAATATGTTTGACAAGAGCAGTTTTTTTATTTATGTTGTTATCATCAATTTTCGCCAGATTGCGTGGGTAAAGATCACGTTTGTGTTCCGCACAGCGTGTTTTAAAATTACGACCAGTTTCTCCTATATACAATGCAGAGCAATCTTGGCATGGAATTTGATAAATAGCTCCTTGTCGTCGAGTAGGTTCAATTCTGTCTTTGGTTGAAGGTAAGATGTCTTTTATAGTTTTTAAAGGTTTAGTACAGACTTGGACATCAAAACTTTTTAGAATTCTTGTAATTTTTTCACTGAGTCCTGATATATATGGTAGAATGACTGTACCTTTTTTTTTCTTGATGATTTGAAGTAACTCTGCTTTTTGTTCTTGAAATATTCATGCGGTTTATTGTCTGTTTTAGAAACCAGTCCGGATAATTATTGTGTCTGAGAGCTTCCATTAGTTTCTTCATTTCAATTGTTTTGTCTTTCTTTTTAGTAATTAGTTTCGAATTCATTCTGTTCAAGAGTGTGCAAATGAGGCCGCGTTTTTGACTTAAGGAATGTTGTGAATTATAATTTAAAAATCGATTCGTGTGTGTAGGTTTTTGATATAAAGTTGTGGTCAATTTTCCATTGCGTTCTTTGACTATTAAGACATCAAGAAATGGCAACGAATTATCTGATTCCAATTCTACGGTAAACTTTATACTTTGTTCTATGTTGTTTATATGTTCATGAAAAGCATTTAAAACATTCTTTTTAATTATGACAAACGTGTCGTCAACGTATCTTTTCCATAAGGTGGGAGGATTTGGAAAAGTTTGGAGAGCTCTGTTTTCTACATTTTCCATGACAAGATTGGCAATAGTGACCGAAACAGGAGAACCCATAGGTACACCAAAGATTTGTTTGTAGTAATTTTCACGAAACTGTATACATGTGTTGTCTAAACATAAATTTAATCCTTCAACTAATTCTTCTATCGTTAAATTAGTGCGTTCTTTTAAACATTTATCATTGTTTAATAATTTACATATGACAGATTTAGCAATATCAGTAGGGATTCTTGTAAATAAAGATATAACATCAAAAGATGCCAAACATTCATCATCACTTATATTTCTTTCTGCAATGCTATCGATAAATTCGTATGAATTTTTGACTGTGTATCCATTATCGCCAACTAGTGGTGATAAAATATTTGTGAAAAATTTGGAAAGATTGTAAAGTGGTGAATTTATAAAGGAAACTATCGGTCGAAGTGGCGTGTGAGGTTTATGAATTTTTGGTAAGCCGTAAATTCGGGGAGCATTAGCATCTGAACTGTGAAGATGATAATATTCATTTTGAGATATACTTTTGTTTTTGAATAATTGATAAACATATTTGTTCAATTTTCTTTCAATATTTCCAGTCAAGTCATGTTTTAATAGCATATATGTTGAATTATCATTTAGAATTTTATGCATTTTCTCTTCATAG